>JAUMHL010000001.1:25780951-25798729 GCA_032362345.1 Sandelia bainsii | reverse complement strand
AACCTTACACTGTAAAGTGCCTTGAGATGACTGATGTTGTGATTTGGCGCTATACAAATAAAACTGAATTGAATTGAGAGAGACAGAGGTGAATAGAGAGAAGATGAAATTTATGGACAAGCTCCTGTTCAACCCAACAAGCCATGGTTCAGTCTCTTTGTGCATGTAGAGATTGTTCTGAAGTGTCTGACTGACGGGAGCAGCTATACCTAGCGGCTAAAGGGTGTGTAATGTCTTCTATGATATTTGTAGCCCTTCTTACACAGCGCTGCGTATGTGTTGTAGCGATGGTAGTCGTGTGCCAACAATGTTCTGTGCTGTTTTCACAACACGCTGGAGAGCTTTTTTAAAAATCAGCTGGTGTACCAAACTATCACGCTGTTTGTCAAGATGAGAGAGCAGACAAGCTTTTTGGGGAGGCTTCCTCTCTGTGGCGTCACTGTTGTGTCTTGACAACCACAGCTGAGCTGTTGTCAGCCCAGGAGAGATGCTCGATAGAGACTCCCAGGAACCTGATGCTCGGGACTCTCTCTGTGTCTCTCTCTCTCTTTCAAGAACAATGTCAAGACTGTTGAAATAAACATTACAAGGCTTCCACGAATAAAACAAGCAGCTTGTTTACTTTTCTGAAGAGAACACTGAGCTATTTTATCTATGACCTTGGTAATGTCCTGAGTACACAGCATATTCATTGCACTTAGCAAAGGAAATCCTGTAGGCAAACAACAACAGACCATAGAGTATATTAGAGTAATGGATTAGTAGAGGTAGAATTTATATAAGAAGTAGGTTTCATCTCTAAAGCCTTCATCCTGCAAAATCTGCTGCAGGTTGTCCTGTTCTCTCATACCTTACACACAAAGCACAATCACACTGACCCTGTATTCGCTGTTAGCAGCTGTAGTCACCCACAGGTTGTTAGGAACTCCCATCCTCTTGTAGTCGGCCATGAGATCTATGAACCTCCACGACTCTTCTCTCTCCTCTTTGTTCACATTGGGATTGAAGGACAGGCAGTACAGCTCAGTGTACTTCTCTGTGAGAGGAGACGAGACATACCACCACTTTATATGCATTACATACATTACACTCAAAGCCACACATTTACCCACTTGCACACACACGCACCTGGTCGTGACAATCTGACCAATGAGGCGTGCACATCCAAACAGTCCCTCTCCTGTGGAATGAGGATCTGGAAGACCCGGAAGTCCTTACAACGCAGGATTAGCTGACTTCCTGCAGGTGTGGTGGGCGGCCTCTCCACACTGCTCACCATGCTGTGCAACACCTTAAACACACACACACACACACAGAAGACACACTTAACCAACTTTAAGTGGTGCAGACTGAGAAAACAGAAAACACACAGTATTGTCTCTTTCGTGTGCTGTTGTCAATAACCAGTGAGGTTTGAAAATGTAAGCATGCGCAGTAAGTCAGTGCTATCTATCAGCACTGTGTAAAAAACAAGAACTAGCCTTACGTCCAACACATGTCATATTATTGTGTAATCTGTCTTGTGAAAAAACATCATTTATGGGGAAACTCCTGGGCTTCACTCACACGATGTAAAAGAAGAAGTGGGTGGCTGCAGCCGTTTCTTTTTTAACACAAGCTAATTGAGATCTGTCTTCTTTGTTCCTGCTAATCTTCTATTCCTGGTGCCTGCTGGGTGAAATTTGACTCCCCTCTATTATCTAGTGCGGTCCAGTGGGACGAGGCAGACTGCTAATCCATCTCCCGCACGGGATTTGAAAAGGGGGCCTTAATGTGTCTGGACACTCAGCACTCTCACAGTGGTGAGCTCATAACAGCTCTTCTCAAAAAGATTGGTAGGATTCTCATTCAAATTCTAGATATAACATTTTCTCAACACGAATGAGAGTGGGGCTTGCGCAAGTATGAACCAATTGACTGCTGCAGATGGCACGTCACCCACGGAGGAGACTGCACGTGGAATGAGTCAAAGAACAGCATATGGTTGCTGCAAGGTCAAAGGCTACTGCTGAGGAACTGTGACAGTGGGGTTTCTTCAAAATGATTTAACTTATGTGCTCCTCCTGTTTGGTAAAGATTTTTTTGATGTGGTTTAGAGTGATCATCTCATGTTGAAAATATGTTTTTCTATTCACCACAGTTAGAGCAGCAGTGTTTTTCTCTGCTCTCTGTCTTACATCCTGCTACTGGCAGCACACTGGAGGACTTTTTGAGAGCAGGTTATTGAGATATGTGTATGAACAGACCATCCAGAGCATAACTTTAGGCGTGTGAGTCAGCAAAGTAAGAAAAACAATATTAGACTTGAGTCAGGCAGTGATGTGATGATGGATGAAGAGACACATCACCGTGGACATGAATCGAGTGTTGAAGGTACAGTGAGTCTGCTTCCAGCTTACCCATGTCTCCTTGCGTGTCTCAGGGTTGTTCTCTACGAAGATGGCGTGCGTGGCGGAGAGGTAGAGAGTCCCAGTGCTGACCTTTCTTTGGCCTGACGACCGGTCCAGCAGACGCACATTTTCCATCTAATGGCGGGGGACAAACATACATGAGCGTAAACAACACAGCAGATGGAAAAACACAGATAAAAGTTAGGAAGGTAAGAAAAGGCATGTCTGCACACTCACTCTAATAACAGCTCACAGTGGCACCGGGCATGACTCAACACATTTTGGAATGGTATCTCTGGAAGAAATACTTGTGTGCATGTGTATGGACTGTTGGATGTGTTACTGTACTGCATGTATAATTACACATTTCTGCATACTTCACTCATCTCTATCCTCTAGAAACACAGGCAGACTGTGATGATTTTGTGACGAGGAGGATGCTGTCCTCATGAGGCCTGTGTGCCTTTGCTAGGCTGCCGGAGCAGATTGTTACAACCCTACCTCCTGCTTGGGAAAGATGTGTAAGAGCAGAGTATTGGGAGTATCTTTCATAGTAGCAAGCGTAATAAAACCATCCAGGAAGCAGGAGCACCTGAACGCAGAGTCACCTGCTCCAGGTGTGTTTTTTTGGCTACGTTAGGGTTCAGTAGCCACTGAGCCCATTATCGGACACACGTCACCTTGGTTTCCTGTGTATACAGTCTAAGCAGGTGATGAACTGACAGGAGCTGCTCGCTGGTAGAAGATGCCTCACTAATACAACGCTTTAGAGGGATGTGAAGTGCCCGCAACAGACATCCGTTTAGGGATGCTTCATACATGGACTGACACTGTGTCGTGTAACGGAGGCAGAGAGACGGACGGAGGCAGAGAGGGAAGAGAGGAATGAACCGACGTTTGCGTGTCATTGAAGCAAAGGCTAAACGAACATACAATGACGAGCGCCACAAAGAGCCGAGTCACTGTTGTTGAAATATGTGTGTTATTAACGTTACCTTGGGCGTCCGGATGTGCTCCATCACTGGCAACCAAAATGGTGGAGACGGAGAAAGAGCGGACCGACGTGCTTTGTGGATTTTCCCGTCAGCGGCTAAATTCCCTGTTTCATGTCAGCGAACGACCTGCGTCCTCCGTATGTGTTGTCCTGGAATATGTCCCATTATTTCCTTCCTTTTCTATCCCAGGTTTGTTCGACTGACGTTAAACCGAAGGAGGAAGCATATTAACGGTCCCCGTCGTTGACGGTAACGGTACCGGAGCTCCCTCTGTTTCTGGCTCTGATATATTACTGTTACTCACCACTGTCACGTTAACTATAACAAACCACCAAGCCTCCGGTTGCACCTTTCAAAATAAATCCCAACATCAACAATAAACTCACAGCATCTGGTTACATCTTTCAAAATAAAACATTCCTTCTAATGCTTCAGATGGAAAAACATTGCTTTTGTAGAGCATAACTTTAGGCGTGTGAGTCAGCAAAGTAAGTGTTTTTGTTGTAGCATCTTTTAATGTTTTTAAATGGTGTAGTGTGTATTTAATTTATTTCATTTCTGTAGGCTACTTCATGGATTTCTGACTGGGAAATGCCTGACTCTCTGTTTTCTATGTTCTATTGTGAATAAAATATGTGTTTATGAGATTAGCAAATCATTGCATTCTGTTTTTTTGCGGTGTCACTACTTTTTTGGAATTGGAGTTGTATGTTAAACTGTAAGATAGTGGAAGAAATCCTTAGATCATTTACTTATAGGTAACAGTATTATTACCATAATCTGGTATTATTACCATAATCTGTTACGTAAAAGTTCTTTACATATATATATATATTCATTTCTATAAATAGTACTTAAGTAAAATAACTTGTATTTGTATTCGTATTTGTTAAAGAAATACATACAAAGCATCAAAAGTCAAAGTACTTTTTGTGCAGAACAGTTCATTTCATATCAATGTATATGATATTATTGGACTATAATTATTCATACATTCATGTGTTTATCACAAATGTTGAAGCTAGAAAAGATTAAGCTTATTCCTTATTCCTCATATGCTATTCTGATTATCTTAATTTAATATCATGTTCTGAATCTATTGAGCATTTCAGTTACAAGCAGCCGGGGATCAGTAAAGTCTTGTGATTATACTGTGTTTTGTATGATACATTTAAATCTGAAACATAACTAGTAACTATAGCAACCTAGTAAATGTAGTGGTGTAAAAGTTTATATACCTCTGAACAGCAGTGGAGTGTGAAGTAGCTGAAAATGGACTTATGGTAGATCTGTCCACTAGATGGCAGTGTTAGACATGAGAACGTCCACAGACTGGGAAGGTGCAGAAAAACATTTACACTGATGTTACTACCATCAATCATTAGAATGCAAAATCCTAATTAAATATATGGGCTTAAAAATAATCAGCACTTGAGTGACTTTGTGCTTTCTATATAAAATACAGTAAGAAAACTACTCCCCCCGCTAAATGATCATGTGAGTAGGATGGAGGTTTATCCACAGGTGTGTGTGGGTGCGTTGTCATCGTTTTGTTTGGTCCTCACAACTTCAAAAGGCTGTATGAGGGTTAAGAATTGGTTTTAGGCTTTCATGTTAAAAATGAAATTAAGGTTCGCCCAAGGTTTCCTCAGTCAAAGTCAAGAAAGACCAGTGTGCGTGCGCGTCCACGCGCGCGCGCGCGCTGGTGTGTGGGATTCCTCGTGCCGCAGTGGAGCAGACTGGAGGACTGCAGCGATGATGTAGAGGAGCGACACCACAGCGCGCGCCCGAGCTCAAGCATCAGCGTGATACACGCAGCAGAACTCGCGTTACGAATGAGAGGTGTCCGTCCTGTGTGGTCGACGTGTAGCCAGGTGAGAGCAACGAACAGCAGGATAAACCTGCACAAAGCTCCTGAGGACGGTAAGTGGAAGTTTAAACCCCACTTATTACTTATTTTGAGTAACACTGTTTTGACGTCCAAGCTATCCCGTTAGCCGACCAGTTGATTTATGTTGAAGTATGTTATATGCAGCTTTGTCCAACCAAACTTAGTTCAAAGTGTAACAGTGAAATGTTTACCGCGGAACGTAGGTACCTCTCTGAAACCAATGTGACGTTTTAAAAAAAAGATGATACATAAAGCACCACTTTATTTCAAATAAACTTTAAGACAGCACCTGTACTAGCAGGAAACTACTTAAGGCATTGCTTCCATTGTGAATCAAAGACTGTCCCCTACTAATGCGTTGAATAGGCCTAGCTTAAACTAATTGTTAGCATCATGACACATTTTCAGTGCATTTCACTTTAAGGAAAGTCTGTTATTTTCAGTTTTCTGCTCTGTGAACAAGTCGTTGCTTTTATTTTAAGTTATGCTTTTAGTGGTCTTTTTATTTACTGTTACCACGAGAATAGCAGTTTAACGCCTTTAAACCCCCCAAGACAACTTTATATGTTCATTTGAATAAGTCATTAAACTAGCATTTATGTAAACAATATACTCTTAACACATCTTAAAGGAAAAGATCTGTGTCCTGTGTGTGTGTGTGTGTGCGCGCGTGTTTGGTGTTTGGTGACTAGTTAGCAGGTGTGGACTTTTAACAAGTACAGCTCTGGACTGTAGCTTGTGCATAGTGGTCTGCTTTTGCATTCATGAATGGCATTGTGTAGTAATTTTCACACACACGCGTGTGTGTGTGTGTGTGTCTCTCTCTCTTGTTTGCCAGTGTCTTTGCAGTGGTATTTGCCGGTGTGTAATGGACATTTCTGCTGCAGCAGCACTCTTGACTGTTACATAACAGGTTGTCCTCTGCATCATGCTGCAGGGCTGTCCAGGATTAAATAAAGAAGTCCGTGCTTCTCCTTGGCGTGGCAGAGTGCTTTCTCTGTGTGTGTGTGTGTGTGTGTGTGTGAGGATACACCTCTATTGCTTTATTACTGCCAGGTCTCCCTACTGAATACTGCCTCTTGCTACAATGCTTTTGTATTGAGTAATTTATGTCCCATAGAAAGAAATCATGTTAATAAAGGTTTCTGTTTGACAGAGTTGTTAATCAGTACTAGTTGCACAACCATTATTTCACTGTAAATGCTAACAAGTTACTTTTTATTCTCTCTGTTACGGACTTTGGACCCCTCAAGTTTAGGAAAGGATGTTGCTATTGGGCAGAAAAAGCTAATGACAAAGTGGTGCTATGTTGTTGAAGAGTTTATCAGGATGACAGTTTATTAGGTACATCCAGCTAAAAGTAGTCTAGTGCAAGAAATCTTACCTTCATGAAAGTCACAATGTCCAGTGTCAGAACTGATAAAGAAAGTTATTAAGTTATCTATTTGTTTTGAGAGCTACTATAATCTGCAGGAGTTGTTGTAGTTTGTTCATTTGTAGACTGTGTCTTCATAGGTTGTTTGAATTTAAGTGACAATATGCAACTTAAGCTAGCACTAGCATAAGACTCAGATCAGACCTTTCTGCTCCGGTCAGCCTTACCTCTCTGTACTTTTCTGTTTTTTGCTCTGCCAGTGTTTCAGGTATTCATTGTTATGAAGTTACAATAAATCTGAATGCCCCCAAAGTTACTAATAAAGCAGAAATAACTGGAATTATTTGATTGGTTAGAAGGGCAAACCTCACTCAAAAACTCTTATAAATGAATATCTGTTAAAGAAGAATGGATCACAGAAAGCTTTAACAGCACCTGTCCACATTAAGATATGTCTACTAAAACATATTCAAACACGTTGCATCCAGTAGCTTGAATGAAGAGAAACATGAGCAAACACAAGTTGTAGCCATGAAATTGGACTATAAATCATATGACTGGATACCATGCCATGCAATTATATGGTTATTTAAAGAATAATTATTGAACAATACAGTTGTCTGTTTAACTTCATTAGGGTTAATATGTGCAAATCTCCAAAAACTGTTAAGCTAATGAACCCTTAAAATGATAAATGATAGGGAGTTCTTTGCTGGTACCCTGTAAAGGATGGCAGGCAGACAGAACCCTCTCCTGCTCTTGGATTAATTCCACAGATTCAGCCGCAGTAACTGGAGAGCACTGACTATCAAACATGCACTGTATTTTCTTCCATTAATCTAACGGTATCTGAACGTATCAGCTTCATGTCTGAATGAGCCCCCTGGTCACTTTTCTGCAGGTGTCGCAGCAGCAATCTTATTAGGCCAGACCTAGTAACATTTACCTGTCACTGTCAACAAGGCACAAGTCTGAATTGCATGCAGTCACATTAATGGGTAGGCACCAGGGTTATTTCAAGTTAATGGTGAACAATGCAGATATAAAGAGCAACAAGGGAAACGTCAGAATCCAGCAGCAGCGGACCCTAACACACTGAATAGATCAGAGGAGGATGACCAGCAAATGATGTTTGTCCATTTACGCTGACTACACTGCTCTATATATGCTAAAAACTCTCTACATCAGCCTCCCTGCTCTGTAAAGATCGACACCAGCCAGTGAAAAACCCATATCGGTTGATCACTAGTACTTGATCCTGCTGTTTGAGTTTGACTTGATGTTTTGTGTTCTACCTCAGATATTTTAAATACATTGAGTACATTTTACAATAATAAGCTGTTAACATGGTTCTTACTAAAGAACTGGCATTGCGTATATGTGTGAAGTGTTGCAGCCTCTTATTACACGACATTTGCCTCAGTTGGCAATAGAGCTAAATGCATAAAGTGCCAAGTTTCTGTAGGTCCAATCTTAGCCACTCCTTGTTTGAGTGTGTGATTGTGCACCCAGATGAGGCTGTGTGTGTTCATGTGCCTGTGAACACTGTCACCATTGGCATTTATGTGTGTGAGAGTGTATGAGGTAGTAGGAAGAGCTCTCCTCTGCCCGGACTTGTCGTTGGGATTAACACTGTAACTTGTGATTGATGGGGCTATTATCAACAAGAACAGATTAAAAGAGTAACATTACCCAAACCTTAACCTCCACAACAATTATGTATAATCTTGCCACAGTACTGACAGTTTATCAGAATGAAGCAGGTGTACACTGTCTCACAAGAGACCTTCTGTCCTCCAAAGCTCCAATTCCATGAATGTGAATATGTTGACTGCATTTTCTGATAGTTAAAACTTTGATTGTGTACAATGAGTACACCAGTTACAAGCCAAACATCTTCAGTGCCTTTGTTTTAGTAGAATAGAACTAGTCTTCATCACACCTGCTTAATTGTTAAAGGTGTTCATCAAGCTTATTTGATCCATGAGCTCATTTTTAGATCTTTTCTGTAATCACGATTTTCTTCTTCTGGCCCTAGAGTTTAGGGAACAAGTGTAATCGTAATTTATCATGCGGAAATCCAACACATATTCAAGGGGAGAATCACTCCAAAAAACCTGATTTGTGAAAAATCATCAACTTCATTTAATTTCTTCTATTCCCAAACTGACTCTTTAGTTAGTGGCGATAAAAAACTCATTTTGAGTGTATATGAATTATTTTTAACTGCAAGATTTACTTTGCTACAGCAAAGAATAACATCTGAGCTTCCATGCTGCACATTAATCATTTCATTGCTTAGTTGTTGCCATAGAAATGGTTTGGGGAGAAAACTTTCAGTGACATTTTGTTAAGTCCTTCAGATGTTTGAGTTACAGTTTGCATGACATGAGAATAGAATCCAAATGCACCTGAGATAAGAATTGCTGTGGTGTGTGTGTGAGAGCAGCCACTGGAGACAGTGCTTCTAACAACTCTGTGTTTATCATGACAGCTACACAGACACACACACACACAGGCTTCTTCCTTCACACATCTTGTGTCAGACGGGCAGGAATTGATTAGAATATCTATTTTAGTCTGAGTTTCCACAAGGGGGAGTGGCTAAGAGATCTCCTGCTGTCACTGTCAGCTTATAGTTACAAATATGTCAGTGTTATTGTTAGAATGAGAACAGGCCACATATTAGATATTAGAGCCATAACATTAGTGATGACCGTGCTTCATCAGTTGGAGTTTCCACATGTATAGACACTGTTGTAAAGTAGCACACACTTGCAGAAATGTCATTCTTTGACATGTTGTTGGCCTCCTCTGCTCTTTCTGCCCATTAACCCTTTCATTCATTATCAGTCAGGATTTCCTTTCCTATGTATTTTTATTCTTCATTAGGCTTTAGCTTTATTATTATGCTTACTGTCGTGGACAGTATGTGTCACTGCTTGATGTAAAGTAATCTCAAGTTTGTGAAAACTATGAACCTGAAATATCATTTTATTTTTATAAAACAAATATTAACTTAGTTAATTAACTCCAGTTTGTTCTAGTCTTAATTTTTTTGTGGGGTTGCGCTCTGACTTTTGTTTCATTAACACTAGCAAAATTACTTTTTTCTTAAAAATATAAAAATATTACATAAAAATATTTTGTAGAGCTGATAAATCCAATGATTAGTTAAAAAAATAATCAATTAAGCAACTATGCATTTGTCTTACATGGTTGTAAACTGAATAAACAAAGTGAAGCTGAACAAATCACTATCGGTTAAGAAAAATCTGTGCTATTTTCTGCTGAATAATTAACTGTCGACATGATCAGCAGATTGACAAACAAACTAGCTGTCAGTTGCATGTACGTTATATGTATATTAGTGTATTAGTATATTATTGGAAATTGGCACCAGCACCCAGGGCACAAAGCCATGACACACTGGATACAGATGTTCTTGTTGAATGCAGCATCATTTGTTTGCATTCTTCTTCAGCGAGCTGTGCTTACTCGTTTTCAGGGACAAACCTGATTTCAGGATCTACAGAATGATCAAATGCTAAGTACTCAGTGGACTAGTTTAAGACAACACTTTCCTGCCGCTAGGTGGATCCCTGTAGTGTTTTCTATTGTACTGACTTATAAGCAGTATGTTTGCTTTTGAGTAGTTTTCCACTGGAGTGACCACTATGCATTAAGTCATGCACTGACACATGCTTTGTGCGTGTGCTTCTCATTTGTCTGTTTGTACACACACACACAGTTGCTTCAGAAAGTGTTCAGACTCCCTCACTTTTTGCACATTTCACTGTGGTTGTCAATTAATTTTAAAATGGCCATCGCTCTACAGTCCAAAACTGAAATGTCTCATAAGTATTGTATAGAAGCCACTTCTGCAGCATGTACAGCTTTGAGTCTTGGGTGACTGTTGGGGTTCTGGCCAACCCCCAGACCAAGTTCCTTCTTGTTTGTCTCCTCAGTTTGACTGAATGGCCAGCTCTAGAAGAGACCGGGTGGTTTCAAACGTGTTCCATTTCACAATTTTGAGGCCACGATGTTCCTGGGAATATGGATCTTTAGAAATAGTTTTATACCCTTGTCCTCATCTGTGCTCTACTGCAAAATGTTATTGTGCAGGTCTATAGTGTTCCTTGGACTTGAGTTCCTTCTGTCCTGTCACACAGTGTGAATTGTGGGACATTCACATACACTTCTGGTCAGTTTAATTTAAAACAGGTGAACTCTCACTCTCAAGCTCTAGACTCATCTCAATAAAACTTTTCAAAATATGTTTTAACTTTGTCATTATTATTTATTGACTGGTCAGCTAACATTGCATTGTGTGTGTGTAATAAGTGAATACTTTCTGCAGTGACTGCATATTGTCTTCTGAGTCTTTGCATGCTTCAAGAGCTTAAAAGTCCAGCCCACATGACCATATAAGCCTCAACTTGTGGAGCACTTCAAGGCTTTTTTGTATAAGATCAAAATGAATTGAATTATTGTGTGTTAATTTCCATCTGCACTGTGAAACAGTCTGCACTTGAGAAAATGTGACATTGTCCTCCTCTAAAGACATTTATTTCTCATTCAGCTGCACCTTCTGTTACTTGTAGTAGCTCTTATTCTTTCTAACCAGGGCTGCAAATATATTTCAGCTCATGTTCAGAACCTACTGATGCTGTTTTATTCAGTCTCAAAATCAGGTTTCTTACTTTCACAGGCAGGTTCTCACCTCATGTTGCATTAGACACAACCCAGGCCAAAACTGAGAACGCTGTGGTGGTTACAGGTTATAACTAGTTAGCTATCTGAGGCTCGTGCTAACATTAAACCCAGACAGAACAGAAACAGAAGTAGAGCAGCTGCTCGCTTAACACAGTGCACCGTGGTAGCTCTGGTGCTAGTGTTCATTATAAGGCCTACACTAATTAAACTTCAACATCAACACTAAAATAAAAAAAAGTGACTTACTGGGAATGATTATCCATTAATAAGAAAAGTGAAATCAGACAGAAATAAATTGACTGGTTTACCTTTTATCCCTAGAGATAAACTACAGTAAAAACTATTACAGTAAAAATGTATGTGTTTATTTTTTTAATTTCAAATGTTATTTGAGACGTATTATATGAAATCCTCATTTTTTTAAAAGGTAGAGTTTATAAATGTGGCAAGATTCCCAAAATCAAATAAAGCAGGGGTGAGGAAGTCAGGTGATGAAATGTTTAGACTGCGTTGTTTTGTGATATCTGCTGTTTGATGGATATTAGGAATAAATATGAATATATAAAATCTACTAGTATGTTTCAAGAAGTGATTTAAGGTGAATTGTTATCAGCCAATGTTGGTGCCACATTATTATTATTATTATTTTTGCGGGGGAGGTTTTGCTGCAGGGTGTCCTCTTAGTGCCTGCTTGAATTTAGCAGAATCAGTGTATTAGATCTCAGTTTACATAGCAGTGGGTCATGTTCACATACTGTTCTTCTTGATGGGAATAACAGTCTGCATGTTATTAACAAATGGGAGCGGCTTTTTGTTTTGTGCTTGTCTCCATCACTGCAACTGGATGTGATCAAATTTTAGTCACAAACTCACATCGTGTGGGAGCGCAGTGACCTGAGCAGAACCAACAGGACTTTATCACCCTGTAAAACAAAATGACCATGCAGTCCCAACACTGGTAATTGATCAGTAGTGGTGCAACTATAACAGAAGTTTCAGGCTTGTATTGCTTACTCTCCAGCCTGCACTGTGGTTTGGAACGATAACTCTTCACCCTCTGGACTTTGAAGACAAATCCTCCACCACCCACACTGAGATTTGGATCTGCTCAGTGAAGGAGGCTGGTGCTACACTTCCTAACTACAAACACTAGAAAAACTCAAGTAAAATGTGGTAGCATATTTCCTCTTAACTCAACATTTCCAATAGATCCCTCTAATTAGCAAGCCTATTTTCCCTGTTGTACAAACGTGAGTACAACAGTAAATGGGTAACGAGGACCTGCAGAGTAAAAAGGTTGGATGTTTTTGCAGTGCCCACTACTCAGTAATACCAATCACTTTCCCACTGACTATCCCTTTTTCCCATGTGTTTCAAAATTCTAAGAAGCCAAGAAATTCTTAAGCTAAGTTCATGATATTGCATAGGTGAAGTTCAAACACATCAACACTCAATTAAAGTGCAAGTACTCCACTACATGTAGATGTACAATTTCAGTTAGTACAAGTACAAACCCCATTTCTAGACTTTTTAATTTTTGTACAAAAGAATAGTGATTTTTGACACTTGCACCTTTTGCTGTTAACGGTCTGGATGGTCGTTTTCATTTTTGTTTTTTTCTTGAAAAAGAAGATGAAACTAGTTTGACCACTGAACACATTTCTGACACAATGTTGGGCTCAGAGAACTTGGCAGCGTTTCTGCACAGCATTTATGTTTGGCTTCCTCCCTGTGGAGTTTCTGGATGCAGCGGTGGACTGTGTTACGTGTCAGTGGTTTTCCTTTTTTGCTGTTTGTTTTGGTTTATAGACATCATTCTTCACTGGTGATTGTAAACAATGTGCATGAATAAACTTTGTCATTGCAGTGAACCAGTGCGACAGGATCTTCTTCTTTTTTTAAACTTTCTTACATGATTAGAGGGTGACTGAATAGCACAGGAAACTGTGTTCTTGTGTGAGTTTAGATATTCAAAGTGAGGACATTTTGGCTGCAGGATGTTGTCAGAATAGATGTGTGCCTGTCAAAGACCACCACCAGTGATTTATTGTTCAGTTATTTAACCTAGTTGTTGGTTATTATACAACCAGTAAGCTCACAGCTGAAGTTGTTTCTCTCTGCTTCTCCTGCTTTCATGCCACCATTACATGGGTCTCATTGCCCCTTTCTTCTTTGGTCCAAAACCTCCCTCTGTTTCCCCTCAGACTCCTGCAACCAATAAGGGAGGGGGGGGGGGCACTGCTTAGCAACAGCCAACCCAGTTGGAGCAGTCAGAACTGTCCCCTCCTTCTTTTTTGTTGGTGGAGGGTGGACCCTGCCTAGGATAAAGTTACCTGTTAGACACATTCACACACACATTGGTCTTACTATAGTTGTGAGGACACACATTGACATAATGCTTTCTCTTTAGCCCAACCTTAGCCATCACAAAAGGCCTTACCTCAATCTTTACTTAAACCCTGACCAAAACCTGATTCTAACCTTAAACCTCAAACCAAATCGTAACCCTCAAGCAGCTCTTTTAAAGTTGTGAGGACCACACAAAATGTCCTCTCAACATTAGTATTGAACTAAAGTTTGTCAACACAGCCACAGAAAGACATGCGCGCGCACACACACACACACACACACACACACACACACACACACACACACACTGCAGCACCGAGCGGCATGCTTGTGTTTCAGAACCAAAAAGGGAGGTGTATCCCTCCGTCTCCCTCTCCTCGTCTCCTCCCTCCCTCCCTTTTCTCTCTCCCCCTCCCTCTCGACCACCATCACAGCCTGCGCAGTCTTCCCTCGTCTGTGTGCTCCCACACACGCTGACACACAGCAGTTATGGGATAAGTTACAATGCATGAACATGCAGTGCAGCCAGAGGTGTGTGTGTGTGGAGGAGGACTAGGCATGTTTGAGGAACAGACAGCCAAGTGCATGCCAGTGTAAGCGAGCCGAAGGATCTTCCAGAATTTTTAGCTGGATGTTTTTTGCGGCAGTGAATCTTGAAGAGAAGAAGACACAAGAGTAAGTGAAGGCTGTGACTACAGTTACACACAGGATCAGCGTGTATGTTTTGTTGGACATAGGGCTTCTGGAAAGTAAGTGGTCTATGCACTTTGAAACAAAACAAGTCAGTCATTTACCTTGTTATGGTAGATCCTTTCCAACAAATTAGCTTTGACTGTATACAATTTATTTCCTATATAGTAAATAGCATAACTCTTATAACATTGTAGTAAATGTTTGATTTCTTAATCTTACTTCACTTGGAGGTCATATCCTGTATTTTTAGTATTTAAACTTTTACCTAGAATTCGCATGTTTGGGTAAGTGCTAAGAAATCCTGTCTGGGACAGACTGAACAGGACAGACTGTCTGTGTTATCAGAACTAGAAACCAGCAGTTGTAAGTTTGATGAGGAGAATGAGAAGGTGATGTCAGGGTGGTACTGTGGCACTGTGGCCAAGCTAAAGATACAAAGCATTCATGTGGTCCTGCCTCTGAACACGGTGGTGGGTTTGATGGTTTCCAGATGCTTTGTTGAGATGATTGCACATGTAACTGAATACGTTCACAATGTACACACAGTCGCAGCATTGTTCGCTGAGCTGAATGTGGTGAGCCTGCAGTTGTCTTTTATTTTAATGTGGTTTAACAGTGACGCAGTTGAAGACCTAACATGCTTACAGTACTAATGTGACCAGTCAGTATTAGAAATATTTGTCTATGGCAAGTAGTCAAAGTTGTGTTTCAGACAAGTATGGGCATTTTGATGTTGAAGTTATGTTAACATCTTTGTTTAAAGTAAACCATAGTTGTACATGAATTGTTTTTAAGTTCATGTGATTGCAATGTACAAGTCCTAAATAAGAAGCAATGAGGTGCTGTAGTAATGTTAGCATACAGTAACCAACTGCTTTGCTAAGTCTAACATCTACTAGTAGCCTCAGTGAGTCCAAAGTGAAACTTAACTGATGACTTAAGTGGTGGTTTAATACCATCACAGGATGACATAACCTGCCAGTGATGAAGTTCAGCAGCCACAGCTGAGGCGTCGCTGTCCTCAGAGGAGGCTCAGTCGGTATAAACACGATCACACAGCAGCGTTACCCTCTAAGCAGGTTAAACTGAGGCAGTGAGAGTTCTCACAGGAGCAGTGTAGTAACGTCTTAATGATGACTTGAAAAGCTCCACCTTCAAAAGTTGCCTACTGTATGGTGCAAAAACGGTCTTAAAGCCTATGGAAATGTTTCCAATAAGTGTCATTGTTGCTTTGTTTTTGAGTTTAGTTTATGTACCGTAAGTCAGACTATGTGCACTTTTCTGACCATGTATGGACACATCACATGCTCGCCTCCCATTATTTAGTGGTGGGAAACACTTCATTCCACCCTCGGAAGCACTGCTGCAGCGTTATTTCAATAATGGTACTAATGCTTGTAAGTTACATAACTTAATAGTTGAGACTACATTTTAATGTGACATGCTGAAGTGAAAGCTATCTGTTGCTATTAAACTGAAGTAGGGAAGCAGTGATTAACTTTTCTACAGCAGAAGTGGGATTTATGTTGTTTGATTGTTGTTGCTTTATTAATTTACTTCTACAATGCAGTACACCAAAGGAAACACAGCTACAGTACAAATTAATTTCCAACCACTGTCGTGTATCCGGGTATTGACTCGTCAAGATAGTGGTGGTGTCAGAGCTGGTTATATAATAACCGCTCGATCTACACTGTGCTGTGTAACCTAGTCTCAATCAGACTGGCAGCTGGCCAACAGGCTCGGTTTCTGCTTTGAGTACCTTCATTGTTCCACACCACTCTTACCAATCATTAGGATCGCTCTCATTACTCTGCTTCAGCAGTGAGTCATCATGCTGTATACAGTTTCTCCTGGCGCTAATTGATCTTTAATATTATTTCTCTTCTGTGATCTCTTGTTCTCGAGTGAACGTAACCATCGCAGTGCGGTCAGTAGTGTTTGCAGCTGCTTTATAGACACAAGTGTGTCATTAATGTCAGAATACAGTGACACTAATATGGCTGCTAGTGTTTCTCAGTGTCTCTAACCACCTCAGTTCCTCTACTGTCCTCACTGTGGAATCATCGGGAGAATCACTGTCTTTACGTCATCTTGGCTCACGCACACACACACACCGTCACCAGTGTCACATTTCCTGCTACAACCTCACATGCAGTGTGTCATCATAGAATGAATCGCAGATGCACACGCTTTCAGCAGGACACACACCTCTGCACTGACTTTAGGTGCCAAAGTCCTAACGGTCTCCCTTGAAAATGAGATTGTCAGCAAGTTAAATGAAAGTTAAATACATGGCAGATACCAGCTAGTTATTATGTCACTGACACATCTCTCAGAATGACTAAGCAGTGTGTTTATTTCTATGGCAACCACTTTTTGCATATGGGTTGTCTTTTTTGTGTGTGCTGCAGTGAGAGGCATCGGACACAGTCTTTTATACACCACTGCCTGTCATCGTGTGTTAACAACCTTGTGTCATTGCTAAAGTGTAGGTGATATGTCTAATGTGTTACTGCAGAGAAGTGTATGCAGCGATACCGGGACTGTGTTACTGTGTGTTGTAATGTGATGCAGTGGTGATGCCAGCCAAGTGCTTCTATAAAGGAAAGGTGAACCTGCTGCCTCCTGCCTGTTAACAATCTCCCTGGCTGGCTGTGTGCCTTGGCTGACACAACAACCCATCAGCACACAGCCTGCATTCTTTTACATCATGAATTAGTCAGAATGATTCAGTTTCAGATCTATTCAGCTGACTGCTTCGTCCCACAGATGAATTTCAAAATCTGAAATGATGTTTGTTGTTGGGTGAAATAGCTACTAACAGTCCACTGATTTGCTAATACACTGTGCATTTTAAATCAGCTGAAAGACAGTACAATATAGACTACCGGTGTAATGCGAGTGTCCACTGCAGTGCTGATAATGTTCATGTCCTGCTGTTGCAACCAGGACAGACTGCAAGGGTGAAGGAGCTCTACATCCTGAAACAATATTTGTTGAGGGTATTTCTTAACTTCAGCTCTTGGTGTAAGTTCATTGTTCTGTCTTAGCAGGTTATTGGTGATGGTGAAGTCAGACCACTTAGATCAGCTCCCACGCAAACAGTTCATTTTGCACATCTCAATCAATGCAAACAAAGAACCTAGTCATAAAATAGTGTGTATATACTGAAACATTTTAATTTATAAGATTTCAGTCCTGGTTGATTTGTTCAATTCAGTTTTATTTATATAGCGCCAAGTTACAACAAAAGTCATCTCGAGGCACTTTACATTGTAAGGTTTAAGATCTTACAGAATATAAGTATACACAGAATAATGTGGAAAACCCAACAGTCCCACTTGAGCAAGCACTTAGGCGACAGTG
>JAUMHL010000001.1:25765689-25780851 GCA_032362345.1 Sandelia bainsii | reverse complement strand
TCCTGCGCAGGTGGTCACATAGTTGCTTTGCAACAGCTTTTTCAAGGATTTTAGAGAGAAAGGGCAAATTGGATATCAGTCTATAATTGGCTAAAATCCCTGAGTCAAGAGTAGGTTTGGACCAGCAAAGACTTGTTAAGCGGTTGCTTTTATAAAAACAACAGAAAAGCAGCTCACATATCTCTTTACAGTGCAGTACCATTCGATTAAAGCAGTAGCGGGGGAAAGATGTGCGTTAGCAGGAAGTCCAGTTTGAAGATACTTTAGACTGGTCTACAGACTGGTCTATTAGACAGTCTCACAAAAATAAAGAGTTGATTGTTTACAGGTTTAAAATTAGTCACCTTCTTTTGCACCTTGTATTATTTAAACCATTAATTAAATTCAGTTTCTTTATATAGCATCAATTCACAACAAAAGTTATCTCAAGGCACCTTACAGTGTAAGTAAGACTATTAGAATATAACTAGAATATAACTCGTACAAGCAGCCAAGTGGGGAAAACGACTTATTTCAACATCCAACGTTTAATTCTGAGGCTGCGATCTTGGGGAATTTGTGACTGCCATCACCGGCAGTTAATGAGAACTTCTTTAATCAATGAATATACTTTGAGTAAAAGTTGAGTTTTCTGCTGAGAGTAAGCGGTCAAACTGAATTTTACGAATGTTCCTTTTTATTTTCTTTTAACTGGTGGAAAACTGAGCAGTAGACAAAAGGAAGCTTGTCTTCTAGTATGAGTAATAATAGAATAGTAAAAGCATGCATACATACCACAGAGTGATAGAATTGTAGTAGATGCTGTACATTTCAAAGCATGGATGATAAACAGGAAGTTGGCTTGCTCTAGAGCTCACAGTAAAGCTGCATCACTTCGAGTGTCCACTTGAAATATCTAATAGTATGGCAGGGGTAACAGTGTGCTCACCCAGTACTAAATGCCCCTGTCAGTGTGTCACTTCACATCCATAAGAGAGAACCCAACACTACTTGTGGAAGCCACAGATTTTTTGAAACGGTGCTAACATTAGTATACTGCTCCTGGTTGTGTTTATCCATAAACAGTTTTTGCTGTTTTTATTCTGTCCTCTTCTGTCCAGCTGTGCTCGCCTTCATCCAGCTGCTTATTTTGTCTGTCAACACTGCTGCTGGTGATATTCATAAGTCAGTTGATAAGACCTGTTGGATTGAACCGAGGCTGAAGTCCTTCTGGAGCTAGAACTTTGTAGTTGGTAAATATTAACCTTCACTGTGTGAGCCTCAGTGGCTCTGTGTGCTCTTTATGTTTTCCCAGCAGATTGAGGAGCAGTTTAAATTTTGTACCTTTGATGTGAGGACATTTTGACAAAGTGAGGACAGTGCTCAGTTTCTCTAACCCCTTCAAATATCCTCACAAAGATAGCTGTGCATGTTTATATATATATATATATATATATATATATATATATATATATATATAGTACTGTTTTAATTAGGAAAGTCTACGCACACACACACACACACCTCCATACAGACTGCACCTCTTCCTGCTGTGTGTTCACCTTCTTCAACACTGCTGTTGCACGACTGCATATTTTACAGCTTGACTTCTATCAAAATACAGTATGAATCAAATAGTCTGCACAAGCATCTGGAATGTTCCCATTAAAAAGGTGTTGTGCTGATAGTACATCAGACACCACAGTTATCTGTCTGAACCTGACCAAAGAGTTTGTTTTACCAGTAATAGCACTTTAAATTAGACTAAATAGGATTCATGTCGTTTTCATGTGTTTTTAGTTGATAATATTTACAAGTGAATCATTTTGTTTAGCCTAAAGTTTGACACACGTGACTGAACCTGAACCCGAGCATGATTTCCATATTTCCCCTCGTGCAGCTATGGGTCTTGGTCAGGTTCAGCTTGGGTATCCACCCTCTAACTTAAACTAGCAGTAGCATGACACTTGAAATCAAAATAAATAAATAGAATTGAAATACAAAAGTGAAGAATGAAAACTGAATGAGTGAAGGAATCACTGGGTATCTAGTGCAAAACTAAAGAATCAACCAAGTTTTCCTGTTAATGAGTATTCATTTGTATTTATATTTTCACTTAGACTCTACATCCAATCACCAAGACTCATGCCTTTTGTTTGGACTGAACCTTTAGCCAGGTTCTAAATCTCATAATGATCAGCAGAAAACAATAGAGCTGACTGTTAGTCACCACAAACAGCTTCTAGTGCAGTCAGCTGTGGCTGGCACAGGCTACTCTGAGCTTAATTATTGCCTTGTTGTACACGTGTGTATACACACACACACGGATAGCAAATCTTCTCTCTGACATATTGCAAAGGGTCACAGTAATAGATTGGCATTGATTAGGGGGACATTTTTAAAATCTTAAAAAGCAGAACACTACAAATACAGAAAGGTAATGAGTAAAAGTAAAACAAATAAGAAAACATTTTAAAAATCTAGACCACTCCTGAATCAGTGAAGATCCAGGAAATACATTCAGAATTTGAGTGTCAGGATTTAGAAAAGATCGTCATGAATTGATCTTTGGGATCACCTGAATGTTATCTCTCTATGGTAATACATGAGAGCCCCACACTGGTGCTAACGTTTTTCTAGAAATGGTTTTGGCAGCTCAGTAAAGGCCGTGTGAATGAGTGAAAACATGAGTGATTTCCTCCCTCTGAGAAAGTTGCTAGTTTAACTAGTTTAACAGTGGACTAAACAAGAGAGGGGTGATGGAAGAGAGTGGTTGATTCTCAAGGGTGGAGAAACAAAATTCTGTGGTCTTCAAAGGTCACCAGGGGAAGGGAAAGTGGCAGTGAAAGGAAAAACATTCATGTTATTGGTTTTTCTGCTGCTCTGGAGTTGATCTCCATTCCATCAGCTTTCTCTGTGCGTTGTTACGTAACTGTAATAAATGATGAGCTAACCACAACCTTAGCTCGTGCTGCTGCCGTGAAGCATATTGTTCACATTGGTCTGTCTGATTGAGAGCCAGCTCTGAAACTATATCAATATTTGCTTTGAGCTACACAACTTCGATTTCATACGTCATTGTGTTATGAATGTTCTTTTTTTTATAGCTTTTTTTTTTTTTTTCTGAATATGAATTATTAATTAAATTTTAATTTCTTTGAGAAGCTGCTCGGGCCTGACTGAGCATTAAAATCTTTCTCACTAGATTCCCCAGTCCAATAGAGAAAATGGGTTAAAATACCCAAAAATCAATAAATGAGTTAATTTAGCTAAGTGCTCATCTACTCTATAGGCCTGATGGTGATTAGGCAGCCTGTTGTAATTGCTCAGTAATCTAACCGCTTTAATCTCGTGTTCACTCTCTTCAGCTTCATACGGCTCTGATCATAACCCACTTGACAAGCGTGTCTTATGCGTAGCAGGGTCCAACCACCCAACAACAGTCATTAAAATGGTGGATTAGTCCTGTTATTCACTTCAAACTCACACACTGAACGTCACAGTGGTGCTCTAAGAGACGATGGTGAACATGATTCTAACAGGAATGGATGAGGCACTTGGTTGGTGGAGGACAGTTCAGGAGTTCAAGTCACAGAAAGTCAGTTCTGCTTTAGAGACTTCATGTCAAAGGAAGTGGCTGTTCACTGTGCCTGACTGCAATGTAGGACGTAATGTAGGACAGTCTCTCTCTCTCTCTCTAACATCCCCTCTCTCTGCATGGAAATCTTGTTGCAGTGTGGGTATTGAGTTAAATATTGATTTATCCATTCCATAATTAGGAAAGGCAAAAAGTTGGCCATGTCAAGGTGCTCTTTAAAGCGTTTTAGCCCTTTAGAGATTTCTCTAGAACTATGTGAACTAAAATCAAATGATGATCAGGATGTGAGAGTCTGAATAGTGATGTTCCAGGCCATTCTCAGGCGCCTCACAGAATGCCAGAGGACTGTTGTGTTCTCTCAAAATATTTCTCACGGATGGGACAAGCTGAAATATAAAGTAGTGTCTGTGGCATGAGCACAAATTTTTGCTTGCCAGCAGAAATTTCACGATGCAGTGTGTCAAATCTTTATACATATGGAATTTACTACCGTCTCTCAGTGACAGTGATGAAACAAAATGATGCTAACACGACGATCATAGAGTGATCAGTGTGTGAGAGTGTGTTATACAGGAAGTAGTGAATGGTTGACCAAGGCACTAAGGGAAACTGGGAATTCTGCATCATAGCTAACGAAAGTAGGATAAAATGGCTGAAAACGGGCTCAAAATCAGGTGTCTGCCATTGTTTCACTGACTAGGGACATAGAGAGGTTTTCAAAAGGGACATATGTCAGTATGGAGCAAGTTTCTTCTTTCTTGCAATTATTAGTATTAAATACACCTGTCATTATCTCCCTGGTAGACATTGTGCTTCACATTCCCAAGTGATAATATGAGGCTACTGATGTAATTTTATATTTTGTTTTTACCTTCATAGAAATAATTACAATAAAAAAGCAGTTGTTTTATTCCAGCCTCTGAAAGACAGACTTTTCCTCCCAGTTTCTCTGTATCACCAGAGCTTCTAAAGAAGCTTCTGCACTTTTGATACAGACTATGACTAAGTTTGGTTGATTTTTGGCTCTCAGTCAGACGGGAGGTGAAGCTGACAGTAGCATCATGGTCAGAGTGGAGCATTAATATATATTTAACTAAGCTAAACTAACCTCGCCAGCTATACCTCAGAACAGCACTTGACTCTTCTGTCTGGTGGCATTCTTCATACTCATGTTCTCTGTTTACTGCACATAATACCTAAATACATATCCATAACCTATGGGCTGCTCATTTTGCTCCACATGAATGACAGAAATACTTGTTCTTGTGTTTACTGAACATGTAATCAGTCCTGTAAACTGAACCTAACCCAGGTGACAGGAGTATTTGATAACTCCCCTGAGCCCAGCCATCTCTGTGAGTTGATGCCACCTTAGCTGATACATTATGACTTACTGCAGAGGTAGACTGAAGGGTTATGTAGCAGGGGACGCTCTGACTATTCCACAAAGCTGTGATTGTTAATCCAGGGTTATGGTGTTTGTGGGTCCAGTCACTGTTCAAAGAACAGAATTAGGCAAAGACCAACATGTCTGTCTCTGCTTTAATGTCAATATCTGAATGTCACATATTGCTTCAAAATGTGACTTTAGTGCTTGTAGATCCTGAAACTATGCACACGGAAAAGTATATTGGTGGCAAAACCTCTGCAGTAACCAGAATAACTTGCATGAAAAGAAATGATGTACAGTAAATGGTTGATGTCATTTCTATGGACAGTTAAAGGTAATTCTGTCCTTCTTAAAAACACACATGCAGATATCCTGTTTCAACGCTTCCCTGAGTGGTTGAAGGCTTTCTGTCTACCTGGAAGTGAGTCAACTTTCTGTGTCGTCCTCGGCCCCTCCTGTCATTAGTAGATAATGGAGAGCGGTGTCCCGGATCTGCTTGCCTTTATATAGCTGCTCCTCTCTTTTTGTCCCTGACCCACATACACACACACACACACAGTACGACAGGTGTCGGTCTCTCTCTTTTTCATGAAATGATTCTACTAAAAGTGAAAATCCGAGCAAAGACTGCAATCAGGTGACTTAATGTAGCTGGCTGAATTTAGTGACAGACTTTGGAATATGAAGAAGTTTATCCTGTTTCATTTGAATGTGGGGTCTCTGGTTGACAAATGATGCAGATCAAACTCAATCGTCCACATGAGGTGCTTCATTTAAAAGGGGTTTGGCTTATTGTGACTGGTCTTCACACTTATTTCACAAGACCATTCATCAGAAACGCCAACTGTTTGTGTCATTATTGTAGTTGCAGTCAGTAACTTGTAACTTGTTTTTGATTTTAGCCTGCAGAGGGCAACATTTCTCAACTCTTACCATCGGTGTGTTTGTTGATTCATGAGTTGTTTGAGCAGCAAACAGAATGGCAGTTAAACAGGAAAGAAAAGTATGAAGTACATAAAAGTAATGAATATTAAAATAATGATGTTAAATAATAATATTTTTGTTATTAATGGCAGGATGTGTAAATATACATTCAACATTTGAATAAATTTGAAACTGCTTAATATGTTTCCAACTAAATGGATTTTAGCAATGTCTATAATGAATGTCGTAAAAATCAAAGTCGGTACAAAATGTGCAAAAAATGTCTAAAAAGGTGGCATCATAATGAAATGTATAATTTTTCCAGTTTTCAGCTGCTTCAGAGTGAACATTAATTGACTCTGACAATGATATGACATTTAATTTTCTTTTATCATGTTTGAGAGGAAACGGTCTAATACTATAATACTATACTATATTAATACTAATACTATAAGATTGATTCCATTGATTTGATGGCTCCAGTTATGCTCATGTTTTCTATTCAAAATACCTGTTACACATTTAAACATTTGATATTCTTTTCTTCTTTGTTTTTCCAGATGTTTTCAACAGCAGATTCTTGAAAGTGTGGAATCTTGTCAGATATCATACGAGGGTCAGATTCGGGCCCTTAAATGGATACTTTTCTGCACTTGACAAGGTCATGATGACTTAGAACCGTTGTGGAATGACTGCAGTGTATTTGTTCAGTGTGTAAAATGTGAAGTTGATGATTACTCTGATTGCTGTTCATTGTTATTTGTCAACCAACAAGAACAATATCAGAAAGCCCAATGGGCAAGTAAAAGCCTGTATTAGACAGATCCGAAGATAGTACAAAGCACCTGCTCTTCTGGCCTAGAGATGAGTGTTTCTGAGCCCAGTGAAAGCTTCCCTGTGAGGGGGAAAGGTGGATCCAGCATGAGGCTTACACTCCACAGTGCAGGAGACCACAATGGGAATGCTTTCCCAATTTCCTCTTCCTCCTCCTCCTGTCTGGGGGAGTCATCTCCAGAGTCGCTGTGGAGTCTGAGCAGCCTCAGCGGGGGCCGAACTGACAGCCCGTTGGACTATGACATGTTGGAGGTCACCCTGATGACAACGGTGGTGAATGAAATGAACAAAGTGACAGATGTCATTTCTAAATGGACATCTGAGGAGGACAGTAAAAGAGATGATGATGTTTCGGTGGGACAGATACAGGGAACAGAGCTGTCAGAGGCCAATGACAACTCTGTGTCCGTTTACCTTGATGCCAACAGTGGCGATTACCACGAAGACTCATGGAACGATAATGACTTGACACAAGCCCTGTCCCTGACAACAAACTGTAATAGCAATGACGACGATCTCAGCAGTGGAAGAAGAGGAAGAAGACATGGCTCCACAACTCCAGACTCCGATGCTACAGAAATTCCTGCTGATGGTGATGGTGATGAAGAGGAGACTTTGTTTCTCTCTCTGAGTTCTGACGTGGGTGTACAATCCCACGACAGCCTCATGATTCCAGGTGGATTTGCTGTAGGGACACTGACTGTGGGTGTAGCTAATGATGAAAGGCCAGAGGTTACCAGTCCTGTGGACAGCCAGCCGCACCGTGCTGCTTCTGAGGACATTATTGAAACCATCCACATATTATTATCTTCTCCTTCTTCAAATCAAGCACAAGAGTCTAAGAAAGCCACGTGTTTTCCCCCTGGTGAAGTTGAAAGATATGCAGCGGGCTCCAAACCCACCCAACCTCACACCAGTCAGCCACCCAGAGCAGCAAGAAACAAACGTACTGCTGCTTCAACTGCTGCCAAGGCAGTGGCACCCACAAGCACCAGACCCTCCACTGTGGCGGCAAAGAGAGTTTCCAGCATGGACCTAAAAAATGTTAGAGCTAAAGTTGGATCAGCAAATGTCAAGGCAAAAGTTGGCTCACCATCTAAAACTTCTAGCCAGGTACTGTAGTGTCACTGAAAATCTTAAGTGTGTGAAGCTGTAGAGCTGCTTTCTGCCTAACACTTCATATTTCTCTTCTCAGAACAAATCTGCTCCAGCAAATGGAAAGAAAGCTGTCCCTAGGAAGGAGGACATGCAGACCGGGGATGGTGGTAAAAGACAAAGGTCATCTGCTGGGCCAGTTAAAGTGGCTGTGGTGCTGAAACCCATCAGAGGAAAGAGCAATACCCTCAAAACCCAAAGCAAGACAGCAGCCAATGGCTCTGCTCAGCCAGTCATTAGTCGAACACTCTCTACTTCAACCAGCTCTCTGGGGTCTGAGATAGTTGAGGAAGGATCCCCGGACACTCCCAGAAAGCCTGTCCGGGAAGTGCCCGGCAAATGTGGAACAACTGAGAGTGTGGAGACGGCACATCCAAGTGACAACGCTGGTGAAGAGTCTGTGGAGGATAAAAAAGAGGCTACTCGAGAGACTTTAACAACAGACGCGACTGTGGAGAAGCCAAAAAGTCAAAGCAGGGTGAGTACTATGAGATGTATCTTCAAGAATCTTCAGCATGGTTATTTTTTATGTAAAACAAAAAGAGCTTTGTGTTAGATAAGACTGATAGTGGGGGCCTTTCTGTGCTGTGAAAGTTGCTTAAATTCTATCATTGGCTTTTTAAGCAATTTAAAATTTTGACTCAGATATGCAAAGATAATCTTACCCAGCGCTATCGAGTGCATGTGTAACTTATGTAGTTGGAGTTTCCATTGCAGCCAGGCATGAGAAGTGTGCTTTAAAAAGTATGTAAAGACCAGTTCCTCATTAGCCAAAAAATAGTAATAATGATGAGTCAAGATTTTGAGAGGAGAGGTCACAATTATGACATAAAAACGCAAAATCTTGGCTTACATATTTCAGTATTAAGTCATGTATCTATTTGTGTAAAGTTAAATAATAATCTGACTAAATATGTGATGTTCTGAGATGTGTTGTTTTACATACACTGCAGAAATAAAATCACAAGTACTTTAAAATGTACCCTGTATTTTACGAGAGGGAGTGGTACGTCGCAGTGCAGTATGTGTGCTCTGTCTCTGGTATGTGTTTTTTAAAGATCCAGTAAGCTAGTGACAGGTTTCAAACCTGTCCCAGCGTATTCTCCCATAGGCAGCCTCAGGGTTTGTCTCAGTTGTGTTTAAAACGGATCAACTGTGCTAAACACACATACGGTAAATAGAACATGTGTTTTTGTGCCTCTGCCTTTATACTTAAAAGTTGTGAGTAAGGTCAGACAAGGTCATATTTTCAAGCAGTTGCAACCAACACACAGTTTGTCCTGTACTTCAGTTAGCTCTGCACACCTTCTTCCCATCACCAGTGGCTCTGTAAGTTAGGTCTTTTGAAGACATACTTGAACTTAATGCTTTTCAGAGAAATGGTTTTGCACATGTGCATTAATGTTCACAACCCATCCTGTGTCGTGTAATCTGGTCAAACAGAGCATCAGTTAGGCTCAATTGAGCTGCCAGCTAGCATGTACACACATGATTTGGAGTGTATTGGTATGCTACAGTAATCCATGGGCTCAGCTTTTTTGGCTCAGCTGAGAAGTCGAGGACACTTTTCTAAATGTGCTCTGTGTCTGTTGCTCTGGTTTTAGGTGAGGAGGTGGAGGTGATAGGGCAGAGGGCTTTCAGAGGAAAGTACATCAGAGACTTTCTGACTGTGTATGTCTTTGCCTCAGTTAATAAAACAGATTTTCCTCATTTCTCTCGGACTGCCTTGTTAGCATAAATATCTGAGCAATGATGACTAAGAACAGGTTCTATAAGTTTAGTATTTCCTTTTGAAAATAATGAAACACATGCCAGACCATTATCCACAAACTCACTCCGTGAGGGCTGGGATTTCAGAATCAAAGTGGGGGAAACATGGAGGGGAGGGGTTGGAACTAAGAAAAAATTGGCCTAGTCGGAACCAGGATTCTCAAGGGGAATGTTCAACACAAAAGCAACTTTTTTTTAACTTGTGGTTGCAGCACACTCCCAATTTTCCCTCCTCCCTCTCTTTCCTTCTCTCTCTCTCTCATTTCCTCCTCCCCCTCTGTCTTAACATACACTCTCCTCCCCTCTGCTGCTTCTCTACCCCCCTCTCTTCCCTCAGTCCACATTTCTGAATCTGAGTGGGGAATGGCTAACACCATGGTCTCAGTGCGCAGCTCCGAGCTGGGACCCCTCGGCTGGGATGCTGTAACTAAACATCAGCTCTTCTTACAGAAAGTCTCCTCCAAGCCGGGGCCCAATGCCAGGCAGCATGGGAAAGGCACCAGAGAGGACAAGGCCTCTGGACCAGCTCCACCTCCAGGCTCATCGGCTGAACATCCAGGACTGGGGAGCCCGGGACACAGGCAAGCCCAGAGGGAAAGTTCCGTGTTGGGAGAAGGTGGACATAATCCTGGGAGTGGATCTCCAACAAGAGTGAGACAGACTCAAAATCAAAGCCATGGTGAGTTAACATGGTTTCTTTGTGTGTGTCTGTGTGTATGCATGGAGAAACATGAACTAATTCAGTACAGGCACATTTACTTAATGAAAGCTGAAATGTAAACACACAACAGTGTGCTGCACAGACTTTGTGTCAGTGCTGCTAGACAGAACACTTCTTAACTTCTCTCTCCGCTAGGCATACAGACACTGTGTGTGTGTGCGTGTGTGTGTGAGATGCAAGAAAACCTCTGCTTCGTCTCTGTAGCAGACTCAGGAAATGAGCAGGCTGACACTGCAGAGCTGTGAGTTTAAATACCTTCCACATACCACCACACCACTCACATGCACGCGCTGTGTTTTGCGAGCCTCACCATACACTGCTCATACTTTGTCTCATCCAGTAAGCAAGTTGCTGACAGACGGGCATGTAGCCTTACTGTCTGTTTGTGTTTGTGTACAGCTGGTGAAGTAGGTTCTCTTCATGTTCGATTGTGTGTCCACTGTAGCGTTGCACCAGAGCAAAACTTTCTATTAACTTGTCGTTAACCTGTGACTGCATTTAGACTGCAGTTCATAAAGTATATCTGGACACTCGTACTGTGTGTGTGTGTGTGCACTTGCATATATGTGTGCAAACTAATTTTACCCTGCATGTCTGTTTGTCTACAGAGGAAGTTAAAGAACACATGGGTTTCATTTTTCTCTTTCATTACTTTTTTCCTTTCTTTTTCTCTGTTCATCCACATTTAGTTTTTCTCTCCTCTTTCTTTTTTTCCTCAAGGGAATGTCAGGCTGGTGTTTGTTTCCTGTCTGTCGTTTTGTGGACATTTGTATGTCTCTGTGTCTCATACAAAGTGATTTTTGTTGAATGTTGAAATGAGAGAAGACTGCTGGCGTCATGTCAGTCCCATGAGACGAGGAAAAAGTTGCCATACTGGAAAGATGCTTTCAAATGCGTGAAAAAAAATCACCATACCAATACACTGTATCACACAAAACAAAGCAACCCAGAGCCTTAATTCACCACGTCTTCATAATCATGTTGTATCGATCATGTTATGATAGCTTGAGGGGACAGTCTGTTCAGACAATAATGACCTTAATTTTAACACAGAAGTTTCTGAGTGACACATTATTTGGTTTTAAACGAAATAAAGCTTAATATTTGGTTGCACATCCCTTGTTTGCACTAACTGCGATCAAGGCCGTGACTCACTGACCAAATCGCCAAACTGTTGGTTTCTTCTTTTAATGCTTTTCCAAGCTTTCACTGCAGCCTCCACCAGTTGTTTGTTTTTGAGGATTTGTCTCTTCAGTCTGCATGTTAGGTTAGGGTCTGCTGATTGACTTGGCCAGTCTAAAACCTTCCACTTTTTTCACTCTGTGAAATCCTATGTTGAGTTGGCAGAGTGCTGTATGATGATGCTCTTCCCAAGTAGATTTCTTGCTTTCGCATTTGTCAAAAGTAGTAGTTTCTTTATTTTTTGGGACATTCCAAATTTCATTTACTATTTGAACGGTCAATTTTGCAGGAATCACCTGGGTAACAAGAAACACCTGTCAGTCACATATTCCACTACCTTTGCTCACTTAAAAATGGTGTCATCTGATGCAGAAGTTGCTATGTTCTGTTGTGTGTGAAGGTGTAAATACCATCGAGTAAAAGCTGACATTTCATCTCATATCAATCCGGTGTGTGTGTGTGTAAAACTCTTCTTGTGAAGGTCACATTCTGATGGACAAAAACTTGCTTGTCCTCTTTGCTGATGCACAAGAACAGACGCATGTCTCTTGACCTCACTCTGAGATTTCCATCAATGCTTTCCATTGAGTGTGCGCCTACATTGGGCCGTTTTGAATTTGGTCCTGACTTGATTATTTCATTACAAATCTTTTCTTTAAATCTTTGATTTTTTTTTTTTTTACAGGTTTACATATTCATGTATTCATTTTATTTTTAACTGTACTCCGATGTGCTTCTGTACATGGTTAAATCTGCTTCAAAAATGAAATATATTCTCCAAAATATGGAGTTGGTTTAGGGTCTGAACTTTTCAGGAGAGGTGAGGGCTGAAGGATCTAGGTCTGAGGAAGACATCTGAATAAGTTTGTTGTGTTCACTATCAGTTCTCAAATCAGATATTCTAATCCAATGTGCCACCAGGTTTGTTTCTAACTAGTGTACGGAAATGACACAATCTGTGACTTCTTCTCAAAACATCACACAGAACAAAGTAAACTGAAAGATTGTATTTTTACTGTTATAAAAACTAATTTCTTAGAAACAAGAGGTGTGAGAATTAAAATCATCAAAACCTTAGGTGATAATTGTTTAAGCTTCTAGCTCTGTAGGATAAAGAACTACAGAGAACTTCAAAGGCATAGCAGCTATGCTGTGTCTTGCAGGAGTGTCTTGTTGGTGATTTCATGGCAAGTGGCTCCACTGGAACAATGGAAATTATAGAGTTATTAATTAACTAATTAATTAAATAATTAACCTCAGAAGAAAAACAATAGTCCAACTTTGTTGTCGTTTAGTTCATTTGTTGGCTTTACAATGTTAGTTTAGAGATTGCTCTTGGATTTATGGTTAGAATTAGAGAAGGATTATACTAAAATATTCAGACTATTGGAGTCTGGAGAAAATTGTGTACTGTACATGTGTTCTTGTGTATAAACAGTAAGCACGAGGTCGATTTAAAGTGAGCCAGCTCTTACCTAACATTGATTTTTATGGTTTGCAAAATCAGGCTGCTCTCCCTTCTGCCTGGCATATCATCAGAACTGAAACCAAACAAAGCCAGATGTTTCCTGCTGGCTTCAGTTGCATTACAAGTTTTACTACTCATCTGCCTTCCTCAATAGTGGAACACATTTTAGCTTGATTTTTGGCAATGTGAAATTTTGTTCATGCCTCCAAACCTCAAATGGTTGTCTGAGAGTTAAGACTTGGTTTTAGGGAGCACCTTGGCAGCCAAATGGTTTCAGCACATGCCACGTGCAGTGCTGTAGTATTTGTCCCCCCTTCCTGATTTTTTTTTTTTGCATGTTCACACTTAACTGATTCAGATCATCAAATAGGTTTTAATATTACACAAAGATAACCTAAGTAAATAAAAAATGCTGTTTTTAGAAAATCTCTCCAAACCTGCCTGTGAACAAATTCATTGCACCCTAAACCTAATAACTGGTTGTGCCACCTTTTGCTAGAACAACTGCAGTCAGTTGTTTGCAATAACTGGCAACGAGTTTTTCACATTGCTGTGGAGGAAATTTGGCCCACTCATCTTTGCAAAATCTTTGGATCATTGTACTGCTGCAGAACCCAAGCTTTAGCTTTAGCTTTAGGTCACAAACTGATGACCGGACATTTTCCTTCAGGATTTTTTGGTAGAGCTCATGGTTCCATCAATTATTGCAAGTTGTCCAGTTCCTGATGCTGCAAAGCAGCCCCAGACCATCAGACTACGACCACCATGTTTGACTGTTAGTTTGATGTTCTTTTTACGAAATGCTGTATTAGTTTCACACCAGATGTGACTGGACACACACCTTCCTGAAAGGTAACAGAATATTGTCTTGGGGATAATCAAGATGGTTTTTGGCAAATGTGAGACGAGCTTTTGTGTAGTTTTTGGTCAGTGGTGACTATCAGCTTGGACTATCATCTCTCTAATGATGCCATATTTGCCCAATTACGTTATTGTTAAATCCTCAACACTGACCTTAAATGAGGCAAGTGAGGCCTGCAGTTCTTTAGCTGTTTCTCTGGGTTCTTTTATGACCTCCTGGATGAGTTGTCATTGTGCTCTTGGAGTAATTTTGGTAGGCCTGCCACTCCTGGGAAGGTTTACCACTGTGCCAAGTTTTCACCATTTGTGGATAATTGCTCTATTTGTGTAATATTAAAATTTGTTTGGTCTAAACCATTTAAGTGTGACAAATATGCAAAAAACGGCAAGGTTTGGAGTTGGGCTTTTAATTGTCATAGTTGGGGTTAAGATAAGGGGCCAGGGAATGCATTATGTCAATAAATGTCCCCATAACTGTGGTAAGAACAGCAAATGTGTATGTGTTTGAGATAATATACCTTCGGTTAACACGTGTAAACTTTTCCCCTCCCTGGGATCCTGTCACTGCCAAACTTTTATTAGTATTTGGTAGTAGTAATTAGTCCATGTGTTCGTCCACATGCCATGTCTTTTTTTTTTAGGTCTATCACTGAATTTTACAATTCAAGAGATAAAGAAAAATAACCTGCTGGAGTCTCCCTGCTCGGCTGGAGATCAGGCTGCCTATCCTTATTGCAATTTAAGGTAGTATTACTACATTGTAGCATGCCTCTGCCAACCACCTTTGACCACCTAAATCTAATCCATTCATCCTTAAGTCCAAGTGGACAGTTTTGTCGTATTTGAAGAAATGCTGTCAAGGCGTTCCAGTGATATCTTTCACAAGAATGTGATGGTCATGAGGTCACACAGACCATGAAGTTTCAACTTTGACCACAATGTAATTTGTTCATCCTTGAGTCCAAATAGACATTTGGGAAAATTTGAAGGCATTCCCTCAAGGTGTTCCTGACATATTGCATTCACAAAAAATCACATACATAATAATCTAAACAGTTCATCTATATTTGATTGTGCCAAATTAGAAGAAATTATCTCAGACAAATAATGCCTCCCCCCGTGGTTCTTGGCAGCAGAGACGCAATAAAAATCTTGTCCAACATACACTACTCACAAAAAGTTAGGGATATTTGGCTTTTCGGCGAAATTGATGGAAAACGTAAAAAGTTCACACTACAGTGATATTATATCATGAAAGTAGGGCATTTAAGTAGAAGCAT
>JAUMHL010000001.1:25744851-25756875 GCA_032362345.1 Sandelia bainsii | reverse complement strand
GCTGGAGCCTATCCCAGCTGTCATCGGGCGAGAGGCGGGGTACACCCTGGACAGGTCGCCAATCCATCGCAGGGCACAACCTATATTAATATATCCTAAATTATTGGTTGATTAGATTTTTGTATAAAGAATCTGCTACTTACTAAAGCTATGTAGTAATGTAATGTAATAAAAAGCACATTATTTCTGTGAGGAATGTAGTGGAGCAGAAGTAACAGGTAGTAGGCAGTCAGTCGTCTGATTCCTCATAAGCAGTCTGTGCCTCCACATTCTTCTTTAAAATGTTCTAAAGGTGTTCCAGTCAGCAGACGTACAGTATATTGGTTTGAACCATGTTTTTTTCTTCTTTAAAAGCTCCTGTATTTTTTTGCAGTGAGTTTGGGATCATTGGGAAATCCCTATCCTGCTGAACTTCTTGGGCCTGAGAGTCCTCTTTTCATTCACTATTTAGGCTTTCAAACTTGCATTTGTAAGGCCATGTATTAACATTCATCAAACGTCTTTTCATAGTCTTTGCAAAGTGTCATTTTTCACAAGACAAGTTTATGTGCAGTGATTTTCTTGTTGGATTTGTGTTGTAGTTCACATCACTGAAACAACAATTTGCACACAGATACTGACTTGTGCCAAGTCAGAAGTACAGAACCACAGAATTCGTTTTTCAATGCAAGGCTGCTGAAATAGTGAATTGTGAGCTTGGTGTCATTTTTTTTTATGTCAGCCACTGCCCTTTCTGTCATTGATGGTGTGGATCCTCCTGTTCTTTCCAACCACTGCCGAAGCTCTTTTCCAGCTTATGTTCAGTACTGATGCCATTGTATCATCTGCATCTTTATCAAGTCTCAGTATTTGTTGTATTAGACACAACAGTTTCTCTCTTTAAGTTGCCTTCTGCTACCATGTTGGGTTGTCAGTGTGCAGAGATTCCTCGTGCTCGAGTTTGGGGTCTATTTTGAGCCCCATAACTCATAGAATTAAAAAAATCACTATTGTATTTGAATACAATCTAAGATCAGATCATTTTTTATATCTTCAGATTACAGTGTATGAGAATCAGCTGCTGCTCTTGCTCTAAGAGAAGGTCCTCTTAGGCCACAATCTTTCCCTAATACAGAGTTTCTCCTCAAATAGAGGAATGCAACTCTTAAATCTAATTTATTTATTTTTACATCTACAAAATCACCAGCTTCAGTAAAACACCCATTTGTAAGTTAGTTAGGTTCAACTATGTAAAAAGAAACTCAACAGGTTTGCAATAAATCCATTGTGAACATTAAAGCGTTCATGAAGCTGAGAAGTGTGAACTCTGAAGACACTGCAGCTGTGGTGCTGTTAGATTCTAATTATGATGAGACGTATTTAGAATATTTAGTGTTTGTGTAAAACAAAGCGTCTTTTCACAAGGCTTCTGTTAATATGGCACCTGCCACTGAGCAGGCTGTGAGAGAGTGAGACAGACAGAGAGAGAGAGGTCCCTCCACCTTACTCCCTTGTCTACTGTGTTTCTTCTTTACTGTGGTGCTTTTCATCACATCTGACCTTGACATGAGTCATATCTGATGTTCTTCGATCGATTGGAGAGGAGGAGAGAGAGCTGAGAAAATACTGAGGGATGGAGCGAGCGAGGGACAGAGAGTGAGCGAGGAAAGAAGGGAGGGAGAGAGTGAGTGAGCAAATGGGCGGGCGAGTGGCAGTGAGAGATTATTCAAATCCCACCCACTCCCCCTCCCCCTCCTGCCTTGCAGCATCCATCCCTCCCTCCTGTGCGTGTGTGTGTATTCCAGCTTCACAGAGCTTTTAGAAATGGCAGTAGAATAGCAGTGCATAGATGCTTGTCTTTGTCCAACCACCCAGCGTGTGTGTTTGTGTGAGTTATTTAGAGTCGCATTTCTGTGGTTGTACACACATCTGTGCACGGGTCAGGGCAACGGATCACTTTGTGTTTTCGCGTGTAACAGCAGCGGCGGACTACTAATCATCAACAGGATTTTCTCTCCTCCGTCCACACACACAGTGTTACCTCTGTCGTTTGCCTCCTCATTCTGTCGCTCCATCTTATATCGTTGGATGATTCTCTACCACCTGGATGTCGGTGAAGCACGCAGCTATTTTTGGCGCCATTTTCTTTGCTTCACCTATTGGCTGGGCTACAGACACTACTACTCCTTTGGCTTTTATTTTTTTGTTTTGCAGTGGGGACTCTGTGGCTTTGAATCAGTGAAGGTCAGCTAGTAGCTTAACGGACCCCTCCTTTTTTTCATCATTGTTTTTTTTTTATTGCTTTTCATTCAAAATCACAGATTTTTTCAAAATTCTGCTTTTGTCTTTTCGTTTTCTCTTATTTCCACGTGGCTTACATTAAGCTGCGATGCACAAATCCTAGCAGCAGCAATCGCTAAGTCTTTCTTTACTTGTGGGAATATTTTCTTTCTATTATTGGGATTAAAGAAGGAAAAATATCTTTAACAGAGTTTGAAGCAACTACTGTGCATCCATCCTTTCTCACACATGTACAAAACGTGTGTAAGGAACATTATAAAATCAAGGAAGTAGGTGGCAACAGTGAACTGGTCAGACAGGCAACACTGGAATTTGGAGAACGGGAAGAAACACTGAGTTCAGTGTTTTGAGGAGCTGGACTGGTTGCAAGTCTAAGTAAACAGAAAGGATTGAAAGTTGTTTAACAAAAACACGATCTAGACTAGAAATAAGGACAAGCAAAAACAATGTTATGGTCACCTAGACTGTCGCTGTCCAACTTCCACGTGAAGCTGACGGCCAAAGGACTTTTCCGAAACCTACAGCTGCTTTCAGGATGCAGGAAGAACACCATGGTCTTCCATGCAGGTCTGGATATGCCACTGTCCTCATTTAACCATCCGGCTTTTCATCACGTCAACAGACCAACATCAGTAATGTGTCATGAGCTTTCAAACTAACCGTGACCCCATTCTCATTAGCAGCTTCTTTCAGTTTTAGCCCATCCATCCTTCCCTCCATTCATCTTCTCACCATCTTCATTTTTGCCATGTGCTCTTAGAGTGCTAAGAATTTCTCTAAGTAGGTCTGACATCCACCATAGGCACACATGGCTGGGTGGGGTTTGTGATGCTGCCACACCCTAGCAAAGGAGCTAATTGTGTTCAAGACTACTCATATGTTCCATTCAACTCTATTAGTCGTCCATCCACTGATGGCAAAAATCATCTGGCCCAGATATGGACCACAGCCTCTTTTGTGATCAGAAAGTCTGTAAGAATTATGATGTTGACATGATCTTCAAGCTAAAGTAGCATCACAAGTGGGTGTACCCAGAAACACCTGCCAGTACCATGTGTATCTATTGTAGTTGCCTTACCACAATAACCTTACCTTTTTTTTGTCCAATAATACTCCATCCCTCTTTAAATCCATCTTTTCCTCCTCTTCCATGTTGTGAAGAGTGAGGTTGCCTTTGAGTAAAGGGTAAGGATCAACCTTCTTGGCTATTTGTTTTCTCTCAGTTTGTAGTCATGGAAGGGCAAGCCTGACTCCAGATCAGCCTCAAAGGCCACTTCACTCTCCATACCCTCTCCTCCTCCTCCTTTTGCTCCCCCTCTTTTCCCGCATGCTGTTGGCAGCCATTGTTGCCTCCGTCTCTCCTCCACTGTGGGAGCTTTCAGTATTGTGTATGCCGCCTACCGCAGTCGTCATGGATGTAGAGGCTTACAATAACGCCATCAGTTGTCTCAGCGCTATAGTGTACACACGTCTGTGCGTGTGTACGGAGGCTTTCTGCACGAGTGCCTCAGCAGCAGCATGATGAATAGCCATGGCTGTGCACTCTTTTGGCCATGATACCCACGCCTAGAGGGGCAACAACCACGTGACTCACACACATATACAACCAGAAATAGCCAAGGACACATCTGGCTTTTACTTATTCAACCATTCTATTTGTTGAAGGCTTATTTCTTCTGAGAAACACAGCAGAGAGTCCATGTCCATGTTCAAGGTTAATGGTGTTTCTTCTTTAATAGTGGAGGCACTGCATTAGTGTCTTCTACTGTGTTCCTCTGAACATGGCAGCTGTGATGGATAGTGCTACATGAAAGGAAAAATCAGTGAGACAGAAAGGCTGTCATTGTGAATAACACTGAGCTTAGCCTGCAAGCTAACAAGACACAATGTTGGGATTATGTTAGAATACACAGAACTTTCCTTCTCCATGTGAGCATTGCTTTAGCCGTGACTTTATCCCTGTACTCTGCACTCAACAGAAAAATAAGGCTGTGACCTAGAGCTGAATATTTGAGCCCATCAGTAAAGCTACTTGTGCATATGTGGTGTGTGAGAGGCTAAAGTCAAAAAATATGATCCACTGCCAGGCCCTTCTTGGATAAGTTGTGTTTAGTGAGAATACAGGATATAAAATATATGAACAGCTGAATTAAAAAAGGACAATCCACCAAACGCAATATAGACTTGAGCATTTAGGCTTTATCCTTTGTTTACAACAGGCAAAGAAGCTAAAGACAGATATTCCCAATTTGACTCAAACAACTTCATGTAGCTTTTTCTTGTGTGTCTGCCAGTATCATTAGGCCGCTGGGCTCACTCTGTTGCCTTCATTTCTTTGATGAGTCTTGGCTAAATTACTCACTAATTCCTTCATCATCTTTGACAAATTGTCTTGATCCATTTAAACTTTTAACCTCTGCAGGTTTTTTAATGCTCAGCAGCAAAGCATCTACAAATCAGCTCACGTTCTGCAGCCAGTATTTAGCTAATACGAGCATGTTCTTCAGTAAATATCCAGCCCCGCCTCACTGGCATCGTGATGTTCCTCTCTGTGTTGTACTGTATGTATTTCTACCAGTCCATCTGAGCTTAGCAGCACGTGTTTGGCTGCAGTCTGTTTTTCTCTGTCTGAGCTCCACAGACCCACTTCCCTGCTGCTGCCTGCCGTCGCCCTGAAATATAGGTTAGAGCAGGCTTTAGTCACCACACACGTGTGCACACACGCACACCACAGAGACACTCACGCACGCGCCACAGTGGTTCAACTGAGGCTGGCCAGTCGTGCAAGCTTTAATCTGAAGTGGAAGCTGCTGTTTTTATTCCTGATGCAGCGGCAGATGAGGGCATTAGAGGCTGGATCTGCTGGACTGGAACATTCTCCCCAGGCTCAGCAGAGATGTACAGTACTTTTGGGATGTGGTATTCTCAAATATTTGGCTAGAGATGTCCTCTGGAGATGGACATCGGGGACAGTCTGTGTAGTTTATATCTCCACATCTGGCTCTGATCTAGAAGCAGCATTTGAAATGAGTAACGGTTGTTTAACATTGTGTCTCTGTCTGTGCCAAAAATTGCTTTAAGTTTCACTCAAAACCAGAAGTGGTTAAAATGATCTGTGCTTTAATGTCACAGCGGTTGTATAACTCCTTCTATAATGATGAGCTGAGTATCATTTTCATAGTGATCATTCCTGTTTTGAGCCTTATTTTGCTCAAGATGTGGTTTTTGACTCTTGCCGCTATTGTGGTTTGGCCTATATGATGATGATAAGCATCCAGAGTTTTTTCCTGTGACTTTGTAGTAGTTTTATAATCTAATTGACTGGTGAGATACTCTGCCCTGCAGTGTGACACATTCATAAGATCATACAGAGCCATTGGCTGTTTCTGTCCAACTGCTAAGCCATTTTGAATCAAGTCATTTGTGCAAGTAAATCTGAAAGAATTAAAATCTTAAATTGTCATTTTTAAAATGGAAAAACATTTTTTTAGATACCCTTTGGAAAGTTGGTTCACCGTCTTACCAAAGGACCCTTCGACATGTGAACCGGAGTAGCTGGGGATCGAAGCTCTGACCCTGTGATTAGTGGAGAATGAGTGAAAGAGTCCTATTGAACTGATACAATAGTGATAAAACAATGTTGTCCACATTTGTGCCAAAAAGGAAAATTCTTCAGTAGCAGCCAACACTTTACACATGGCAGCAGTGGCAGATTTTACATTGCTAGACATCACTTTGGTTGGGTAGCTTGTAGATGGCATACAGAACTGTACATAATACTGAAAAAGCTGCATCAAAATAGCCTCAGTGCAGCAGCCACATGATATACATAAATACTATGTACTTGGATGGAGATCGCTGTTACACAGAATTCCATCTTTCTGTTTGTCTGTGGTTTTACTGCTCTACTCAACATCCATTTATGCAACTGAAAGAAATCCAGCTCAACTGATGTGAGTCACATGTGTCACAAGTCACAGTGAGTAAAAACATGAAGCCACCTTTCCTTGTGTCATTATGCTGCTTGACATTATTGTAAGTCAGGATCCAAAATGACTCACCGTTTGTTGCTAGGTGACCAGATGGTCTAGTTTGCGTGGTACAAGAAAGTGTATATTAAACACTACACACTGAACAGTTACGTGCATTGCACACCTGTTTCCATGGTAACATTCATGTAGAATCTCAATCTACAGTGTACAGATGATATAAATGTTTTCGGTCCTGTGGTCAGATTTCTGATATAACATGTTTATTTACGGTCCTCGAGTATCGGTGGACAGATGGTTGGTGCAAGACCCAACAATCGCTGCATGTTTGTTCAGTTATTTATGTAATTGTGTGGGATCAGTGAATCAGGACAGTGGTGAAGACTTACAGTATGTGTAGTTTTACAGATAATAGTTGTTATGATATAGTTTAATATTCATTGCTGTATAGATAAGAATAAGATGTATCAAAATTGATATAGTGCATCAATAAATTTGAGGGTCATTGTTGTCTGACCTGGTATAAGCCCAACCACTAGAGGGCAGAGACAACACCCACATGATGGCATAATTTAACATTGTAATATAAAGTATTGGAGCTGTCTTCGACTAGAATCACTAGAGCTACCTGCAGTGTATGTGTGGCAGGCTGTCCCTGTTTGTTTTTTCCAGCTATGCCAGCACAATTTTTTTCTCCCTGTTTCTCCAATACACATATGCAGAGTAAACCCATGCTAATCCTTCTGAGTTTCATTTGACCAGCACAGCTTTGTGTATTTACTGCCTAGGTTATGGAGGACTTGTCTGAGTCTGTGTTAATAATGGGGCTTATTAAATATGGACCCTCAACACTTTTTAATCTAATTAAGCCTTGATGCTGCCAAGAGCCAGCTCCATTTTTAGCTTGCTGTGATCTGTTAATGACTTATAATTTGAGTTGATTTCAGCCTGTTTGACCGCAGACCAATAATCTTTGCACATTCATCACCTAAAGTGCCAATTTGCAAAGCTGTGTGTAGTATTCATATGTGTACTTACATGACCACCTCCTACTGAAGCTCTGGCAGCTTTGCTAGTGAAATAATTTGGCGCACAGTTGAACACAACCCACAACAACCCAACACAAAGCCTCCTCTTCTCCTACACCTGACCTTTTGTATTTTCCATTCGCTTACTGGTTTTCCCTTACTTGTAACTGATTAAACATACAGCAGATACTCCTACTCAGTGATCATGAGACTAGTACAATTAAGATGACGGACATAATACACATGGACAGATAAACTGTTCACATATGCTACATAACAAAGATGCAGCACTATGAAAACAACATTTTACACAGATGTCATTATGAAAATGCAGCTGCATCAATCCTGCAGCTTTCCATAATGATTCCCTATGTTAAGATGTGTTATGGAGGTCATCTTACTGTGTACTGAAGAATATTCAAACAGCAGGAATCGTCTGCATTGCTGTTGTAAAGTGATGCGTGCTAACAGTCTTGTTTCTCTCTCAGTGTGGGCTCAGCAGCTCTGCATGACTGCCTGGCAGACTCCAGGTACTAAGCATGATCACCAGCACTCACACAGATCACTGCACATTTCAACAATATGAGATGTGTCGCCATGTGATCAGCCGCTGCCTTGCAGTTACTAATCAAGTCAAATCTGAATTATAATGCATGTGTATAATTTAAAACAAGCACTTCACTGATTGTTGGTCAGAACTGAATGACCCGTCAACAAAGGTATTCAGTGTGAGCATGTTTTCAGTGTCGCACAGGAGCCAAATTGAAACTAGCAAAGCTGGCTAACAAAGCAGGGAGCCTCTGTAATCTAACATCAGAATACAGAGACCACTCTGATGTGATTACTGTTGTGTAGTTTCAACTACATGTGATTTAATAAAGGTAAACACAGTGGACAACCATGCATTGTGCTCTGGTGCACTTCTCAGCATTTATCATCATCCATTGTGTAGGCAGTTCTTCACCATGAGGAACTGTGTATTAGAAAACCCAGAAAGTTAATATTGTTTCTTTACATTTGCAGTATTTTTCTGTTGTTGCTGCACATGTGCTCCATGCCTTCAGTTTGCCCTTTGTTCTCAAAATGACAACAGATTGGTGATCTGCCATAAACTGTTCTGTCATTAGCTACTGCTGAAGATCACACTGATTAAAAGTGAGTCAGTGTTTCACAGCTTTTAATCCAACTGTTGCTCACATGTCAGTGTGCTAAAGATTTTCCTTCCTCTAATTGCTCTCAAACTGAGAGAGTGCACAGCAGCCCAATCCATTTTAATTATGTTTGACCGCTCTCACTCCTCGCTCACGTTCTCTGGTAGCAGCTCTGGTTGATCAGACAAGTACAAAGTTGCATGTTTCTGCATATTGGTTTCCAGTAGGTGTCAGTAGAAGTCATTATTAGCATCACAGCCTGAGCAAGCCCCAACACTGACTTTCAGAAGTTAGATATATTTGAGTTCAGTAAAATTAGAATTAGATTTTAAATGCATAATTTGTATGAAATTGAGTACACAAAACTTCAAACTTCTGTGTTTGCTAAGTAACATCACTATGAGTGAAACATGACCTGTACCTCTACTTAATAGTCTGTAGTCATAGTCATAGGCAAGTTCCTTCTGATTTCATCTGAGCTCTTACACACAAAATATCCTCATCTTCAGCAAATCAAGGGTTCCACAAAACACCACAAGACTTGTTGTCCTGCATGTTGCACTGCGTTACTGCCCAGTGACTGACCTGCAGAGAAAACCTGTGTGACATCATGACAAAATCTGCTGGTTGATATTGAACATCGTCAAAAGAATGAAGCCTCCTGAGTAAGACAAGTCAGCTCCGTCCTCTCATGTGCAGGACAAGTCCAAGTTTTTATTTCCTCAGACTACAGTACAGTGAGCTCTGTTTCCAGTCAGGGAGAGACTGTGGATGCTCTGGAACCCACTAATGACCAATTAATAGATGGAAAAGTTGGGGGTGGGGAGTGGGAGTTTGGTAGTAAAAGAGAGTGAGTGCATGTAATGAGATGGACTGCAGGGAAAGAAGAAACAGCACAGGAGAGCAGACAGAGAAGATGTGTGTTGATCTCGCTCTCTCTCTTTGTAATTGTGTTGTTTCTGGTAATGTACTTCTTAATGCACCCAGGACCCATCTCTCTCTCTCTATCTCTCTCTCACAGACACACACACACACACAGGTCATCATTACCACGCAATCCCATCATGCATCTGGTTCAGTCTCGAACAGTCAGTTGGGCGTATTCTCATTTACCAGATGAGAGTGAATGTATTTGATGAGTGTGTGTGCACTGTTTTTATCTTTTGGGTGTTTGGATGACACTGTGAGTGTGTGTGTGTGTGTGTGTGTTCATGTCCCTTTTTCTGTTAACATTTCTTTCAAACACTTTTATTTAATCATTCTAATTATTCACAGGGCGTCGTTTTGTGTTGTAACCCTGCTGCCGTGTGGACTTAGCGATCTGATAATGGGCTGAGTGAGCGTTTTGTGTGTGTCGGGGCGGTAGTGGGAATGTGTGGACACCATGTTGAATGTTGCTACGCACACATTAAGAGGTCATCGCTCTCTTGCAGTGGACAAAAACAAGCCCCGGGAGGCTCCGGCGAGACCCACAAATGCCAACAGCAGCTCGCAGGTAGCAGCAACTGCAGGAGGAAGCAACCAAAACCAGCAACAGCCTCCACCTGACCTGGTAGGAGCTCTTTGTTTTTTATGTTTTGAGCTTTTAAGATGCAAATTCAGTTCAGTCATGGACACTAAAAGAGGGACCATTACTTTATCACTCTCTAACAATCAGATCTTTTGATTTAAATCTTGATTAAAGAGGTTCTGTGATATTTTCTTGTTGTTGCTAGGTAGCAGACGTGGTGAATCAAAATGCACCTGTGACACCAGTTCTCCCAGTGTCTGTCACTGAAAGCACCAACACAGCCACTGGAGCCCCTGGTCATGTGTTCAAAACAAGAACCGGGTCACGCTCCAGCCCCAAAACGGGATCCCGCATACACAGTGCGTCTAAACCTGGCGTGGCCGGGTCTGTTGGAGCGGATGGGATGGTTGCAGCTAAACAGAACCAGAGCAAAGAGCAGGCAGAGAAGAAGAACCAGGCCATCAACCAGCTGAGGAAGCTGCTTATCCAGGGGAACAGGAGAGTGGAGGCTCTGGCTACAGTCATTCAGCATCTCTTCACTGAGGTACTGAAAGCTTCCATCCCCTATTTCTTGATGTATAAAGTGCATTAAAATGGGAACCAGTGCACAGTATTGGTCTCAATATGAAATTGTGGACAAGCTGCTCACTGTGCAGCAATGCTTTGTTATTTAGGGAAGCTTGAATAACACAGTAGCTGTTTTCTGCAGCATTGACTGAAAGAACAGCCCCGCTGGAAACTGCACAGTCTGCAAACTGACCACAGTGCAGCTGTGATTTTTTTTTTCTTCTACCCAGGACAAATATGAATTACAAATTGTGAATTTTGCATATTGATGGCAGTGAGAGCTAACTGCACAGATACTGTTAACAGTAACAGTTTTACAAATACTGATTTTGTTATTTAGTTATTTGACAACAGTGACCTATGTTAACTTACAGAACATTAAAAGTGAGCTGGGAGGACATATTCGGACATTATAATATATCCAGCAGCTGACTAGCTAACATTTACTGTGATACAATACCAGAAATATTATTATTAGTTATATTATCCTCACAGTACAAGTAAACTTAACTTCCAATGTGTTTAAATGTATGTATGTTTAAATGTACTCCCCCAAAAACCACAGAACAACACTGTTTTTGATAAATAGCGTGACTTTACAGTATTTCACTTAATGCTGATGGGTCCCTTTCTTCTGCTGTAGGTGGATGTGTGTGTACATGTAGTAAATACAACATGGTCTAGTGCAGCTTCTGGGGGGTAAATGAGAGGGAGCCATCAGTAATCTGTACACCATCCTTCCCCTTTGGCAAATTAGAGCAGAGCACCCATAGCCTATAATTAAAGCCTCACTCATAGATGGGTGATCTGGCCGTGCTGCTATTTCCAGCAGGTGCAGGTTGATATGCTTGTGGAGGGGGTGTGGATCGACGGCTGTTTTTAGCAGGAAGCACTCGGGCAGCAGGGAGAAACTTGTCTGAGTCCACGCCCAGCTGCCAATAACAACAACAACAACACATGATGCCACAGAATCATCCTGCTGCTGTGTGACACTGCTGATGATGGGTGTGTGTTGTGTATAATAGTTGTGTGATTGTGGTTAACTTTGCCTGCCATAAATGCAGTAAGGGGGGGTTGTTTATGACAGCTGAGGTTAGCCTATTAAGGTGTGTGGTGTGGTTGTGTGTGCCTGACGTCCTCGACATGCTCTCTAATGTGCTGTCTAACTCAGACACTTCTGTTGTTTTTCACTTCTGAATGAAGCACACTCCTCACACGCCTTCCTTTGGCATGTCTTGTTGAAAGTGGATAGGTTGAATCATTAAAAATCATGTCAAGTTGATGACAGGTGCAGGTGTGGGGTTGGGGGAGTATGTTTTATATATATGTGTATATGTGTATATGTATATATGTGTGTGTATATGTATACATATGTGTGTGTGTGTGTGTGTGTGTGTATATATATATATATGTGTGTATATGTGTGTGTGTGTGTTTATATGTGTGTGTGTGTGTGTATATATATATATATATACACACACACACACACATATACATAT
>JAUMHL010000001.1:25729412-25744751 GCA_032362345.1 Sandelia bainsii | reverse complement strand
CAAGTTATTCAACGTTTAATGGAGTCTTGATATAAACACCTTTAAAGTAATAACGCACACACACACACACACACACATATACATATATATGTGTGTGTGTATATATATACATATATATATCATACATATATATACATACACACACACACACACACACACACATATATATATATATATATGGGTGTGGTCCGTCACAGGTTGATAGCTGGTGATTGGTTCAGAAAGTTAACAGGATGTGTCAGTCACAGAGTCCCGGACATTAATAGGATGCTCAGTAAATATTTGCTGTGGGACTGGTGGTTTTATGTTTGGACAGTAAATGAGTGAAACTCTTTTTGGTTCTGTTACACTAAGTATAATTGAGCTGGACACACCTTATCCAGCATTACGTCACACCTCATGTGTGTGACCTCTTTTTTTATGTCACTTTGAATTGTCTCCTTCCATCCTGTGGGCCTCTTGACTAGCTGAGCTGGTCATGTTTTTTTGTGGTGTAGGGGCCACAGAGCATAGGCAGAATAACACTGGTGCTAATAATGAAAGATTAATAACAGTTAGTTGGAGCTCAGCTAGTTTTCAAGCCGGTGGCAGATGTAGAACATTTTACATGAGGTGGCAAAGCGGTGGCAAGAGACAGGTGAATGTTGCAGTACCTTAGCAACTATGTTTTTATTATTATTTTTTTATTATGTTTTTTTAAATGCATTGAACCAGATAGATCTTGTTGTGGTTAGCAGCCTCTTTGTCAAGATGGCAGGTTATTTTGGGACAGTACAATCTAACATGAAATTTGTTTTTAAACTGTGGGAGGTGTAACATTGTTAGACCTCCTCGAGTGAAGAGCAGTCAAAATGTCCTCACACAGGCATGAAATAACATGAAACTATACTAACAAGTGACTTATATTCATGTTATATTTAATTAATTTCAAGATCAAACACACACTTCTCCCCAGTGAGTGTGTGAGACGCGCACGACAGCTGTTATCTGCAGACATTTTTCTCTTCGGGAAAGTAGCTCATTATAACTGTTATCAGTGCACATATAAGAGTGTGATTGTGTGTGTGTGTGTGCGCGAGAGTCACTGTTACATAACTCTTTTAGCATTAGCGTTTTCAATCAGAGCTTTACAATGGTTTTTGTGTTGGAGGATCAGTGGCTGCTTCTCAGCAGCTTACGGAGAAAGTGTGGTATTGTGACATGTAGAGATCAGCTGAGAGAAACAGGAGCCTTCCTGACTGTGTTATTGATTACACAAAGAGCCTGCTGGAAAGTGGAGGTGAAGCAGGGGGCGAGTGATGGATAGGAGGGAGGAAGGGGGGAGCTGTGGGATTGCAGCAGCTGCAGTCAAGCCCTGGAGCTCTTTGATTTGTGTGTGTGTGTGTTTTTATCTAAAGCACGAATGCCAGTGTTATCTAATCTGTCCTGCACACTTGAAAGGTGACTGGTGAGTATAAACTGAACACTTCATGCAGAGCTACTTTCCCCTGAGGGTGGGCTGTGGGCGGGGGTGGGGCTGTTTGAGTTAGTGCTGCTTTAGTGCTCCACTCAAAAGCCATACTGGTAGTTTTCAAGTACAACTTCTTAGTCTGTTTAGTGCACTGTGAGTGTTTCACGTGTTCATAGATATAATGTAATGAAAGTATGTTCAAAGCTACATGTTAACTACTCACAGACTGAATTTATTTGTTGTTTTAGAAATTGAACATTTTAGAGGAGGCCAGGAGCCAATGTGAATTAAATGCAGACACTGGTTTTGTATGTAAACGACTGACAAGGAAGAAGATAAAGGGTGATAAAAATAAAGACGTGAAGAGGGGAAGGTGGTGCACAAATAACTCGCATTCCTCCATCATGCAGTATCCAGACAGGAGGAGGAGACACCAATGGAGGGAGGAGGGAGGACAGGGAACTCTGTGGTGAACAGGTAGAGAGTGGGAGGAGTGGAAGTGGCAGAGAAAGCAGGCGAGAGAGAGAGAGAGAAAGTGTCCCAGTCAGGAGGAGGGCAGAGTGAGAGTTTGTTGTCCACTGGTGATAGAGGGAAGAAATTGGAGAGAGAGGGAGGAAGAACTGAAGCCTGCGTGTGGACTCTGTGTGAGACTGTGTGTGTGTGGGTGTGTGTGTTTGTGTATGAGTGTGTCTTCGTTCTCCAAGACATGGGCTCTACACCCAGCAAAGCCCATGCAAAGCCCAGGAAGGCCCCCCTACATCGGCGCAAGAAGAAACGCAAGGTGTGTGTGTGTGTGTGTGTGTGTGTGTGTTAGTGAGGGAGAGAAACGTCTGTCGATGTCTTTCTATCTGCTGCTTTACACTCGTGCTGCTGCTGTTCTGTTTCTCTCCACCACTGTTGGCCTGTCCATCAGAGCTGGGATCAACTCTCCGGAGAGGTCGGATTAAACTGTGTGACACACCGATTGTGTCTAAACTGCAGAAAGAAAAGATGGCATAAAATATTATACCAGTGTCACAACAGAGACGGAACTTTCCTTATCACACGTTTTTATGACTGTTTTCACTGCTGAGAGACTTTGTGCCTTTTTCTCCTCTTTTCCCACTCCGTGTTGTCTTTATCTGCTCTTTCACTTAACTAACCCCTTAGAGAACAGATGGTCTTTATGATGTGTGTGTGTGTGAGACAGCAAGAAGGCAGCAGCTCAAGTGCTCAGTTTCCATTGTAAATTCCTCTGCCCCTGTTGTTAAGCTGTTACTGTTGTGTGTGTCTGTTATAAAGAGTAAATGTTGAGGTGACATTTTGTTTTAGCGCACAGCGGTGCATTCAGATATGTTTATCGAGTGTGTGCTTGTCCAGTTGTTTACACACGTGTGTTGGTCAGCCTCGTGTCACAGTGTGTGTGGAAGGGATGGAAATGAATGAAACAGGATTTTTCCTTATCCTAGCAGTGCTGCTGTCCCTGCAGGGCAGGGAGGTGGTATTTCAGGTTTTGTTTCAGATGTCATTTGTTCATCTACTCTATAATTAGTGTTTAACTTTAATTTGCCCACAGATATTTTTTCAGTGCAGCTACACAAGATCAGATGTTTGCAGCGATATTGTTTTGTAGATTGACTTAGTCATTTCATCCTGTGTTCACAACATTGTTAAAAAAACAGGATCTTTTACTTGTAATATTGCATTCCTGCTCGTCACCCTGCCCCTTCAACCGCAACTGATCTTTACAGAACTTACCTGTAGTACAACTAAGCCAGAGATTGTGATCACTTACCTGTGGTGGCTCCAAACGCTCTAAAGGTCAACATCTGTCAGGCTGTATGCATAATAATCCAATATTTACTATATAGAGTCCTGCACGAGTAAAATTATAAACCCAGACACGTTCCAGACCATCAAAGCCTGGTGCACTTAATATAAGGCTGCAAACTGACCGGGATCCATATGCTAACATTAGTTAAACACAAACTTTCTTTAAAACTCAGCAGGTTGTAGGCTGTTAAAGCAGGACTCGCAGATTCACCTGTCTGAGGATAATGTCCCAGTCAGCTGTGCCAAACACTTGCTGAGCCACCTGTTGTTGGTGTGATGCAAAGTGACACAAAGATAATCGTTTTTGTGCTAGTTATCTGTTCACATATACAGACCTCCAGTTCCTGTCAGAAGCTCTGTTGCCAGTTATTATTAGATGTGAAAATACAAAACTATGTCTATATATTTTCATTTTTCATTCTTATCTTTATTTCACCCACTACCTACATGCCTACATTTAGTACATTTTTACCCCGTACCCATGATACCCACACATACCCAACCTGGTACAGGACTCTGGGCAGAAGTACACACATACAATACTCATGTAAAAGTGCATAAAAAGTACTCTAGTATAAGTAGTACAAGTACCACAGCTATTTTTTATTGAAGTTCAAGTACATGTTCAAGGACACTGTACTATGTTAGTGATTTCTCTTAACATCAAACCGACTGAGTTACTGATAAAATCTGATAAAGTCTTTTAAACACTATTGAACCTGATGCTATTGGTGGGATGTGCGCAGGCGTGAGCCTTGCAGCAGGCTGTTTCGCAGTCTCTCTCTTTGTGATGTCTTTTTCTTAAACTTTCTTTAACTTATTTTTATTTTTCGGTCTTTTCTGGTTATGGTTCTTTCTTTTCTTTCTTTTCTTTCTTTCTTTCTTTCTGTTTGAACGGAGAGCTGCTGTAACATGCCAAAATAATTTCCCTCTGGGATTAATAAAGTGTTTTGAATCTTGAATCTTGAATCTTGATAACATGAATCTTGTCCAGATGTGTTCAACATGTGTCCCATAAATAAGGTTTCTGCTGAAATCATATTCAAGTCTTAAGTTAAATTCAGGTACAGATTTGAGAGCAATGAAAACATAAATGTTGGAGCAGCACACACAGACTTGGAGAATTAACTTCCCATTTGTGCTGTAAACTGCAAACAAACAGATGATTATCTCTCATGTAGTCGACTGTAGTGATCTACAGTGGTCACTCACTGAGGGCTGTCATTGTAAAGGTGGGAGGGGGGGTAAAAGTAATGTACTGAATAGTTAATGATTTCATCAGGCTTTACTTATAATTTGGTTTAAATGGAGCCTCTTCTCTCTTTGTGCAGCGCGAGGAGGCCTTGAAGCAGAAGAAGGAGTTGTCACTGGAACTGGAAAACCTCCGAGCTGAACTGGGTAAGAGGCACTTCACAGATTTTTTTTCCTATGCCTCCACACACTGTCAAGTGCCCGTCCATGCCCCTGCACATCTATTTGCATATAACACACACAGCTTATCAAGGACTGGTCAACTGCCATTCAAAACTTGGTGTGCCATGCACCTGTTTTTACCAGTACTCACAGATTGTGCATTGCCATCATTGTGTGCCAGTTTAATTGCTGGGAATAAGTTAAACAACCAGAAAAACTGACAACATGCAACTTCTGTGCCACCTGACTGGGGATTTAGAAGAAAATGTGGTGTGTTGCTTTACAGCACAAACACAGATAGCTGTATGGCACAAAACAATGGAAACTATTAGTTATTGTTGATTTAAGCACCTTTAAGAGCCACTTATCTACTGGTGTTAGTGTGAACAGTGACGTTCTCTAAATTCCACACCACTGTCCTTCAGAAACATCTCGGGCCAAAGTACATAATTAGAAAGTTAAACATAATTGCAGCAGATGAGCAATGAGGAGATAATGCATTCAGAATGTCACCTGGCACATGTGTAATCTGTGTATATGTGTTACTCAGCAGTTCCACAGCAGTTGGCAGACTGCCATTTAGCTATCATGGAGACAAAGGACAAAGCACCGGCTCAGCCTTGATGGGTAAAAGCAGTCAGGGGACAACAGATCAAGTATAAGTGGAGGCACATATACATCATACAGTATATTTGATTCATGTGACATTACTGGAAAAGCCTGTTTCACATAGTGTTCTCACTCATACTGATATTTGTGTTTGGATAGTGAGAGTGGATCACTGCCTGTTCGGCTCATCCAGCAGCATTATAAAATCTCACACACTCACTGTGTGCATAGCAACACTAAAGGCATGCATTTACACATGCACACAGAAATATGCACACCGCACATGCTCAGAAACACACAGAAGTAAATCTGTGAAAGAAAATCCTTCACTTTCTTTCTAAAACACTCCTCTCCCCCTCTGTCCATCATGTATTGCACGATTCGACCTTTGGCTCATCTTTTTATTCACAGAGCTGAGGAATGTCGGCAATGCACATATAGACTCCTGCTGTCATCTCACACACACACACACACACACACACATGGATATCTATGAAACCTTCACAGGCGTCACTTCAAACTGAATAACCTGTTCCTGTCTCACTGGCTAATGTTTGGTGCATTAATAGTTTTCCTGTGAAGCTTTGACAGCGTAGAGTCATTGTAACAAAGCTGCTGCAAGTGTGAGGATCAGGTTCATCCTGACTTAAGTGAAATTTGTAATGAAGTGTAGCCTTGAGGTTAGTGTTTCACAAACACCGTTTGAGGGAGGTTTAGAATCACTGTTGAAGACTTAGAATGAACAAGTTGCTTGTTATATGATCAGTGTTGACAAATGTAAGAAAAAGTAAGTAAGTATTTACATACTGAATTCTTTGGCTGAATTTTTGACTGGCAAAAATAAAGTTATGAATCTGTTTCCCCTTGTTCCACTGACCTGCATTCACACGTTTTCATTTAGTCTAAGTGATCGCCGTAAAGCTCTGATTCCACTTAATGTGCCCAAAAATGACACCCAGCCATGCATTTTCATACTGGACGAGGGGGCAACTCTACTGAAATTATGTCAGTATTTTGTACTTCCACCTGCCACGCACCTCCTGTGTCAGACACACACACACACATTTGTCTTTCTGTTGTTGTGAAGGGACTATCACAACCAAGCTCTTACTTAATATAAATCTAATTCTACTGCTGAACCCTAAAACCAAGTTTTAACCCTTTGAAGCTGTGAGGACTGAACAACATGTCCTTACAATGAGGGTATGGAACATGTGTCCACACATAAACACACACACACTTGTTGAGCTGCTCTCAGCTGTCACTGGCTTTGTGTTTCCATCATCACGGTGACAGATGCACACACTTGCACGATAGAACTCTATTCAGAGGGAAACAGCAACTGTCCCAACTACAGCCAGTTGTTGGCATATTGTTTTTATTACAAGGAGAGTTTGTGTTCAACGTGGTTTCCAGTCACCTTCAGCCTTTAGTGACGGCATCTGTGTGGTTCTGCTTCACTCTAACACTTTCCACTCATTGCAGAAAAGAAAATCACAATCCTGACAGCAGGGAGTAGTCCAGGTGCTGCATTCTTTACCTGGACCTTTTCCCAAATATTCTAGACTAGATGAAACTGACTTAAATCTGGAATGACGTGTGGTGATAGAGAAAAAGCCTGCATGTGCTTGCAACGGTTTAAATTAGTCACGAGGGGAATGAGTCCTGCTGCGAGCTTCTGAGCTGACTTGCAGATGTTTCGGGGTAGGACCGCGTTTTCTACCGTAATAGTAATTAGACTGGAATGTGTCAGGGAATTCTGAGGAACACACACACACACACACACGGAAATATGTGTTACTCATTACCTGTCGACACTCTGACTGTTGGAGGCGCGTCCCATGTCAGTGCAGTCTGAGCTGACATAATGTGAAGTGATGATTTTATTGGTGTTTTTAATAGCAGCTAAAGAATGACTGACTGACTGACTGCACATCTGGCCCCCACCTGCTTAACATCTGGGGTCTGAGTTTATTCTGTGTGTTGTGTAATAATAAATAGCTGATTCTTAACCTGTTCATACTTTTCTCAACTTTTTCTTGTTATCTAACAATTCCAACTCTTCTGGGCTCTTTCCAGTCGCTTCGTCGCAGTGCTACGAGCGTCAGCAGAAGGAGAAGGAGGAGGTGCGTGTCAGCTTTGAGGAGGCTTTGAAAAGGCAGGAGGAGCAGCACAAGGAGGAGCTGGTGCAGCTGGAGCACAGGTGTGGTTTTCACCTCTGCTGATGTGATCAGACATGGGACACAGACTCTGTGACTGACTGTTTACTGAGGGTGTTTTGGTGAATTTCTAACTGTTTGTTTCTGTGTTAGACTGAGGAGTTTTTACCAAACTGAGTGGGACAAAGTCCACCAGACGTACCAGGAGGAAGCTGACAAATGCCGCATGTTGATGGAGCAGCAGGTCAGAGCACACACACATGCACACATTTAACAAGTGTTACGTCACTGCTGTTATGTGTGTACAGTAACAAGTAGAATCCTGTTAGTCTAATGCTCTTCAGTCTGCATCTCTCCCATAAAACCAGGTTTCATTATGAAATAATTACACAGTTGAACAGGTCATAGAAATGATGTGTAATACAAGGAACAGATTGATCTGTAGATTGATCATGTGCAGCTAACATGAAGCAAAAGGAGACGTTGTTCCAGCCTCCTCACACTGAACTGAGTGTTGCTATGGTTACATGCACAAATATGAATGTGAGGCTTGAGTAGTTTTATGGTCAGCAGTTACATTTGAGCTGACGTGATTGGACATCAACTTTTAACACTTTCATCCTCCATCAGACTAACTCGCAGTGGGAACATCAGTATCTGGTGCTTCCTCTGTGTTGTTTGGCTTCAGTAGTTTCTCGTTAGCACTGATTTTTGTTTCTGCATCCTTCAGGTGGAGGAGCTAAGGAGCCGACAGGAAGCGGAGAGGAAGAACCAGGAAGTGAGTCACAGCCAGAAGATGGAAGCTCTCAAACAGCAGTTAAGGGTCTCTATACAAGGTGTGAGCAGCACAGCAACACAACTTTTATATCTGTAACACGTTTCTTTAAGATTTAGTTCTTTTCATATTTGAAAGACTATTATTAAGATTAATGGTTAGTTTGTGATTTAGCTTGATGCTAATGTTTGTTTGTGTATACATTCAGAGCTGAAGAGCATCCAGCAGACTGACCTGGAGAACCTGGAGAAAACCCTGAAGGAGACTGAAAGTTCTCTCTCAGTAAGCCATTGATATGCTAATATTTACAGTACACTTTTAAAAGATGAGTTGTCATTTTAAACCTTTTTAATTAATTTTCTTGGAAATAGAAAACTGTTTGAATAGACTGTGAGGATTGAGTGTGTGTGTGTGTGTGTGTGTGTGTGTGTGTCTGTCTGTCTGTCTGTGTGTGCATTTACAAGGAAGATAAGTGACTTTAGTTGTCTGTGTCCTACCAGGAGAAAATATCTGAGCTGTCGGCAGAGAAGGAGGCCCTGAACGAAAGGCTGCAGGCTGAGGAGGAGAGGAGACGGCGCATACTCACAGACAAGAACCTGGTAAAGACACATCACACAAGTGAAACTGTCAAACGGCGAGTAATTCTTGAAGTCCAGTGCAGGGTAGAGCTGAGGAGCAGTGACTGTGTGGTTCTAAACTGGTTTCACTGCTGAACAACAACTCCCTCTGTTGGTGCGGAACAGTCACAGATTCTACCTTTACATCACTGATGTTCTTCAGCTCACAAAGATGACGTCATTGTGTCTGCTCGCTTGCGATGGCTTTAATCAGGCACAACACAAAGCATAAAGACACCAAAGGTTGGTGTAACCTGCTCTAACTTGACTGTCTGCTGATTTGTCTGTGCAGAAGGACTCCCACACACTGTACCTGGAGCAGGAGCTGGAGAGTCTGAAGGTGGTGCTGGAGATCAAGAACAACCAGCTGCACCAGAAGGAGAAGAAGCTCATGGATATGGACAAACTGGTGCGCAACATTCTATCTCTATCACATATTATCTCTGAGGAAAAGTTTGTTTTAATTCTCTAAGAGTCAGATATTGGAGTTAAACAGTTACATCACATATCATTCATTGATTCAGCATAAAAATGGCCAAATTGGATGTATTGAACGAGATCACAATTACACAGTCCAGACGTTATGACCTTGTACAAATGAATGTGATTATTAATAAGCAGGTAGAAGCTTACGTGTGTGACTGTGTGTGTGTGTGTGTGTGTGTGTGTGTTTCGCAGGTGGAGACGAATGTGAAGCTGGAGGAGTATCTAAAGAAGGTCCAGCAGGAGAACGAGGACTACAAAGCCAGAATGGACAAACACGCTGCTCTGTCAAAGTAAGTACTTGTGCTCTGTGTTTGTGTGTGTGTGTATGTTGGTGAGACAGCATGTGTAGGGGAGAGGGGTGTGATGGTGACTCATTTCTCTGCAGAGGCGTCACTTTTTCGATCTGCTCTTCCAGGATTTTTTCTGCCTCCCATCTTCCCTCCTCCCTGTTAGTTATCTAGTGACTTGATGCTCCTCAGCTTCACGTCTCCTTCAGACCTGAAGTAGACAAAATTTTGAATAGTTAATTGAAGCTGCCTGGAACACCAGGTGGGCGTAAGCCTTACGCTCTAGCCACAGTGCTGCAGCCTGTCACAGCCTTCTGTATGTCTCCCCCTGCAGGCAGCTGTCCACTGAACAGGCCATCCTCCAGCAGACGCTGCAGAAAGAGTCCAAGGTCAACAAACGTCTGTCCATGGAGAACGAAGAGCTGCTGTGGAAGCTGCACAACGGCGACCTACTGGCAAGCCCCCGCCGCCTCTCCCCCACCTCACCTTTCAGCTCACCAAGGAACTCTGCCTCCTTCCCCACGGCGGCACCCCTATCGCCCAGATAACCACGTAACAAGCGACAATCCCCCACCCCCCTCCTGCCCTCTCCTCATCACCGTTTTAAGCCTTGCAAGGACGGAAGCTGTTCCAAATGCAGAGAGAGACATCAGTCACTGGATGCTCCTCACAATATGAACTTGTACATTTTTTAAAAAATGCATTAAAAGACGCTTGTTTTGGAAGAGAAAAGGCGTTGCAGTGGCACCGATGCACTTAAGTGCGAGAGCGAGGGGCTGGCCGTGCTCTCGCCTGGAGCTCCAACAAACCTTTTCTTCTTTTTCTGAAGAAACCGAATCTAGGGGCACACCTCAGGGTCTGTACATAGAGCCTCACTCTTTTTGTGACTCATTAACATTTAATTTTTTGTTCGTTATGATGTACGGTTTCTTTTCTGCTCCTCTTTCTAAAGAGGTGGACGAGAAGAAAAAAACTTATGCTTGAGGGAACGGGCTCAAAGGTGTTTGAGGAAATCACAAATAAAAACGAAGTTGTTCAGGTGCAGAGAGATTTTTTTCAGTTTGGCAAATCTTAAAATGACGGGTACTTCTTGTTGGATTTCCATGGATTGTGTTGTCTTTTCCCTTTATTTAAAGAGGACCTTTTTTCCCCAAAGTGCGAAGCTCAATCAGTCATCTTTGGACCTCTGGAAGAGGTGGATGAACTTAACATCCTTCTCTGGGCAAACAGGAACGAATGCTCAGTTTGCTTATGTGAGAAAGTGACTGTATTATTAACATAAACTGTTGGTCCAGTGGATATCCTCCATGTAAGCTCCTCACAACCTCTACCTTAATCTATTGTGTGGAATGTAATCACCCTTGGACGTTGAATCTGAGCAGGCCAGACACACACACACACACACACACACAACATCTCAGAGTCAAATATGTAGTTAATTTAAGAAGGGGTGTTGACCAGGACAGTGTTTAACATTATTAACAAGGGGAGACAACACCCACGACATCACCACAAAAATACCCAGACTCTGCTCGACTGACAGACACTGGCCTCTGTTTTACTGAATCCAAAAATGAAAATTTAATCTGTTATTTATGCTAAAACCCTCAGATGTACCCGAAATGCCTCAGTGTACCATGTTCTGTTTTCTTTTGGACACAGAATAAATCCAGTATGACGTACAATTAAAGCAACGTTGTTTTATTTCAGAATGTGAAAATAAATGGTTCGATGAACATTTGAGCAGGCACTGTCTGTAACCAGGTAACAGAGTAAAACATAAGACTTTCGGCTCCATTAAGAAGACACTTGTTGGTTCCATCGTCTATGATGGAGATCAGGAACAATAACCAGCTGGAACCACCATCTGTGCCATGAGTACCACACCACCCACTACCAGTCATCACTCTGGACCACTTTGTACTGATGACTGTTCTCAGTCTCACCCCAAGATGATGCAGTGATGCGACGGGAAAATAAAATCACACACTGCTGTAAATAAAACCCCTGCATATCGTTCTTCTAGTATAACACACTCGTGACACTGATGTGACCTGCTGAACCACCACCCTGGCAAAGAGTTCTGAAAGTGCATTTGACATTTACCTCTAAATGACAGAGCTGCAGGGATGGACTGGATGCTGCAGATGTCGACAAAAACCAAACGGTTAATCATTTTAAATCTCCTTCAGTTGACCGAGAATGTGACTGTCTAACCCTTTAAAGCCCAGAATTTTAACAGACTGCAACTATTTTGTTATTTTATCTGTAAAAGTGTTATAAAATCTGCTGTGAGTATGTGCTTGTGTCCCCTTTTTCAGGACTACTGCTTCTTTCAACATCTGGTAGTTATTTTGGTGACTGTATGCTGTTAGTGTGTAACAGGGTGTAATAACAGACAACCACAAAAAATGGAAATTTTACTGGTTATTGCTGAATAACGCACAACAAGCGTGTGCACATGGACCAACCAACCTCCGTCTTCCTGGGGCTGAACGCATGCCATGGATTACCGTAATGTGGTAATATCACTGAAAAGCGCAGAATCTCTGGTTTCAGAAACCGTTGGAAAAATCGATCGCGTAAAACATGCTAATGTGATGCAAATGCCCTAAACACTGCTTTGGAGGAAAATGAAATAGATAAAAAAATATATACTGTAGGCGTAAAAGCAGAGTAAAAAGAAAAAAAACGTCCAGTCACCTTGTTTGTGTTGCGGTGATGACGCCAAACCCCATCACACAGTCTGATACTGTGTAAACCTGCCTCCATCTAGTGGTTGGAGTAAATAGTTCTCATCTCCTGCTTACACTCTGGTCACCCACTGATGTCAGGCAGGGTTGGTGGTTCAATCCCCAGCTCCTTCAGTCCACACACCAAAGTGTCCTTGGGCAGGAAACTGAACCCAAGTTGCTCCTGATGTGTGTTCCTGTAAATCACTTTGAATAAAAGCATCTGCCAAATCACTCCCTTCTTGTCTATGTTGGAATTCTGAATAAAGTGTGTGATCTGGAAATATATAAATAAACTGAATTGAATTAATCAGCTAAAAAAAAAGTAAGTACACAAATCCGAACAATTAAATCAAGTTAAAAAAAATCAATAAATCAAATAAATACAAAGATGCTGTAATGAACACATGAGAAAATTAATAATGATAATACGTGAAATATCTGCAATTAAACTAACAAGCACCCAGCAAGGGAAGAGAAAGTCGGCGGTAACAGATCAGACAGAGCTAAGTTTGTGATTACTTTGGACAAAAAATAAATAAAAGTGCGACTCCGGTGGGACTCGAACCCACAACCTTTGAATCACTCCTCAAGTGCTTGACTAGAAGTCCAATGCGCTATCCATTGCGCCACGGAGCCACCTGATGAAGAATTGAACATATCGCTTAATAATAATTCTCTACGTATTATCGTCTGTTACACATTACAGTGTAATAAGGGTGTGTATGATGTCGCTACTGTCACAGGAAACAGAGAAATCTCGGGGAACGGCTACTGACATAATAACAGACCCGGAACCGCCGAACGAGCGGTGACCGAGCAGCCTCCCGTTCTCCTCGACACCGTTTCGAGCGTTTATGCGTCTGAACCACATCTTCATAGTAACGTTAACGTTACAGCATGTAGTTACGGGTAAAATCGACGTTAACGTTACTGCAGGATGCTCCAGCTAGGCCGCTATCTCCCACCTGCCTCCGGCAAGGTTAGATGCTGCTCGTACATTGACGGTCTCGGTGTCGCAGACGGCGGCGTATTTTTATTTGGTTTTAGAAAAAACATGAAGAGTTTTATTATTATGATATTTCTGTCCCTAGAAGCTGATGTGTACGGAGGACGGGTGGTCATCTAAATTATCCAGACAGTTTCAAAGCTCTGCACACAAACCTGACAACACTTCCTGTTTGCCTTTCTCGGCCTTCACAATAAAAGTCACATTAAGGAGAAGAGTAAAAGATGTTACAAGTTTTTGTTTGTTTCTACATGTTATGTTTCTAACATAACATGTTATTTATTATTGACCATCTCTAACTTGTTTGTTTTAGTGATTTGAGCAACATCACAGTTTTAGAAACTGAACAGTTGGATTGGGACTGGTTGGGGGGGGGGCAACTGCTCCCCTTTTTATCCCTGTAGAGTGCATGCTTCTTAATCTACATACTTTATACAACATGACATTTGATACATAATGTGGTATAATCTCGTATCAAAAAAACGTCCAGCAGCAAAATGTCATACCGAACCACTCACCTTATGAATAGTGTGGATGAAGTACGTATTAATGATGATAATATAGTGCTGAGGACTGGTCGTGATCGCGCCTTTATTTTGATAAACCAAAGTCGGAAGTGCTATCTGGATAATGAGGTGTAGGGAGGAAAAGCTTATAGAGCGAGACAAACTCCGTAAGAAAATCACACTGAGCATGTAAATGTAGCAATGTGGTTTCTTTAACCACAGTTTAATCAAATAATCTCAGATGTCTGACTGGTGGTGCAGCGATAGAGGATTCTGCTGCTATTAAACGCGTCATTTGTGCCTTGTACTAACAGCTATATAAGGCTGCTGCCATCGAAGGTAGAATTCACAGCATCAAGGTACTGTAGACCTGCGCCACAGCGACCTATAGAGTTCTAGAAAAAAGGTCTTGATTGCCTTCTTCCTTCAGAGCCCGGATAGCTCAGTCGGTAGAGCATCAGACTTTTAATCTGAGGGTCCAGGGTTCAAGTCCCTGTTCGGGCGATAGTATTTTTTTTTTTTTTTACTTAAAACTTGTGAATATCAGTATGTTAAACCAGTTGTTCAGACTATAACAATATGTCCGATTTGGCCTCAGCTACTCCCTACGGAGGACGCTAAATGTAGTAAGTATGAATAAATAAAACAAAGAAAGAATTACTGCATAAATAAAAGATTTGAGTATATGAAATAAATATATACATAAATAATGAAATTCATGTGATTATATATATAGTTATAGTGTGTAAGGTCTTAAACTTTAAACACTGTAAAGTGCCTTGAGATGACTTCTGTTTTTCTTCTGTGATTTGGCGCTGTATAAATAAACTGGATTTACATTGCAATTCCTCTATAAATATATGCTTCTACTTTTTTTCTTTTATACATTTGTACATTTATTTTTATTTTTCTGTGTCTGTATGCTAATTAAGTAGGCGGTCCTAACACCAGGATTGGTCAGCTCAGAGACTAAGTTACATTATTTCCTGAATGAGAGATCAGTCTGACCTCCTCCCTCAGTCTAGCTTTATCATATATACACAGTGCCGGCTCTTGGCATAGGTGAACTAGGTGGTCGCCTAGGGCGCCACTTGCTGGAGGGGGCGCAGCTTCAAGCAGTTTGTTTTCTAAAGTGTAGTTACTTATTTGAACTTTGCTTCCTGCATGAACCCTCATGATTCTCTCCACAATAAAGTGAAACGCAATAGTTTGTCCTTTTACAGCCGGAATCCGTCCACAATCCGTTTCCTCGGTTACTGCGCCAGCCTGAGCCGGCACGCGCCCCCCCTCCGCCCGCCCGCAAAGACACACAAACGCACACCTCCACCTGACAGAGCGACAGAGTGACAATGTCAGGGAATAAGTGGGGAAAATATGGACAAATATATTAAAGAGTGGGAGAAAGACAGAAAGAGAGGCATTGAAAGACTGGATCTGACCTCAAAGACATTCTGCAGATTTATCAAGTGTGAAATATGAGCTCA
>JAUMHL010000001.1:25697067-25722906 GCA_032362345.1 Sandelia bainsii | reverse complement strand
GACCAGTGTTCATTCAGTGTTCAGATCTCACGATAGATACTTTGAACTGTTAACCATCAGGTCTGATGGTACATGATGAGCTCATATTTCACACTTGATAAATCTGCAGAATGTCTTTGAGGACGGACCCAGTCTTTCAATGCCTCTCTTTCTGTCTTTCTCCAAATCTTTAATATATTTGTCCATATTTTCTCCACTTTTATTATTGCCGGACATTGTCAGTGACCGTCGCTCTGTCAGCTGGAGGTCTGCGTGTGTGTGTGTCTGTGCGGGCGGGGGAGGAGAGGGGCGCATGCTGCGGGCACAGTAACCGAGAAACGGGGCTGTGGACGGATCCCGGCTGTAAAAGGACAAACTATCGCGTTCCACCTTATTGCGGAGAGAATCATGAGGGGTTCATGCAGGGAGAAAAGCCCAAATAAGTAACTACACAGAAAACAAGCTCAAAAACCTGACTCACTGACCATATTTGCAAGCAACCTTTTTTTTGAGGGCTTGAAACTGCGCCCCCTCTAGCAAGTGGCACAACAAGACGGCTTTATACGGTGCATAAAAGGGCACATTCTTTTTTAACAACTCTTAATTGATTAATCAGCAATGCACAATCATGTGTGCCAAATTTGTCTAAACTGCCAATAGTTTGTCATGCGTCAATAAAATAACTGACATTTAGAACATAAATTTGTCCCATTTGTCTTTTTGTAATTACTTTATGGGATAAAAAAATATCGAGATATGAGTTTTGGTCCATATTGCCCAGCCCTAGGCATGACCTTAAAAAGGTGGTTCATGCACAGAAAGTCTCCAATGTGGCTGAATTAAAACAATTCTGCAAAGAAGAGTGGACCAAAACCACAGCGATGTGAAAGACTCATTGCCTGTTATTGCAAACGCTTGATTGCAGTTGTTGCCGTCAAGGGTGGCCCAAACTGTTATTAGGTTTAGGGGGTAATTACTTTGTCACATAGGGCCATGTAGGTTTGGATAGTTTTTTTCCTTAATAAATAAAATCTTCACCTAAACTGCATTTTGTGTTTATTTAGGTTATCTTTGCCTAACATTTAAATTTGTTTGATGATCTGAATAATTTAAGTGACAAATATGCAGAAACATTAAAAATTAAAAATCAGGAAGGGGGCAAACACTTTTTCACTGTATCTTAAGATCAGTCATTAACATGTTGCATCTCAAAAATAAGTGAAACAATGACACTTTGCTATTTTATCAAGGACTATGTGCTAAACTAATTCTCAGTCAGGACCAGTCAACCTGCAGAGACGTCCAGCAAAGATACAGCTCCACACATAAGATTCCTGCTGTGTTTGCTGGTTGTGGATATGAAGCTGATAAAATGATGGGAGGATGGTGGAGAGTGGAAAAAAACTCACAGCTATATTGAGAAGAGTGTTGGGAGACAGGCGCTCTGGAAAAGGAGAAGGGTATCTGTGCTGGATGGGGGCTCTCACGTGAACCGCCGTGGGATGATGGATCTACACATACACAGATGTACATACGTACAAACACACACAGAGGAGAGGATTAACAGAGACAACGCTATAGTAACTACATGCTGAGCATGACGCATCACGGTAACTACTGTCACTGCTGCTACTTGTGTTGAGCTCAACTATGTGACCCTCACCCTTTCTGACTTTCAGCAGTGATACTAAAGCAAACATTCTGGTAGGTATCTGAAGATTCTCAGTCATCCAGGTCATGGTTATCCCAAAAAAGATTATTCAGTGCTGGACTGCTTTGAGAAAGCCCTCTGGAATGGAGGGTGAAATGTCTTCAAGGAACTAAAACAAGTCCAGTTGCCACTGAATAACCATTTTTGGGATTCTGGTAGGTACTATATTCATTTATTGTTTGAACAAACGGTTGAACTCTTCAAAAAAATTAGCTCTCAGATTTCAGATTAACATGCTACGATAAAAATGGAGGGATTTTCTGACACATAAGATTTGGTGTCCCGTACACTGTGTGCTTGAGTGAAATAGAGGGCACAAGAAAATGTCCAGTTTTGTGCTCCTACCTGATGATTCAAGACGTGACTCATTGGCTGTTTGGGTGGGGTCCCAATAGGCACCACCCTCACTGGAGGCGAACCAATCACAGGGGAGGAAGAGCGTGGAGGTGGGACCCTCTCAGACAAATCCCGTCCTTCATCATTCCTGCCCTGAGGGGGTCGTTTGGGAAGGCCCACGTCTTTGATGATAGACATGAGTGGACTATCCTGAAGAGGAAAAAGAGAAGTACACGACTAATAATTAACACTGAGCTTACTGTAGAAAATCTGCACAAGATAGAAATTAGTGAGTTAAAGCAGCTTTAAGGAAAAACTGGGCAGCAGGACTCGAAATCTTGCTGGATTATTTCTCACAATTACAGGTACATGGATTCAGAAAGTGAGGTTTATGCACGGCAGGCCTAATTTGGAAAGGTATTTTTTTTTACTGTATTCTGCAATTATTTACTCAACTGTGCCACTGTGAGACTTTCAATGTGGGGGGGGGGCATATTTAGGGTGCAGGACTTTTGAAGTCTGACTGTTTGCAAAAGACAGATGACCTACACTTGTACTGTCCCTGAATACACCAAACACACAGTGATGAGAGGTTGCCAACACTACTGCAACAATGGCTAGTGATTACTGATTGTAATCAGAAATGCCTTCATTTGATTTAGATGCAAAAGGTTGCCTAGTAACATTACGCTGATGTGTTGTTTCAGCCCCCCTAAACATGTCTATTGGCAAAATGTCCTATTTGGGTCATCTGTATGTTTTTAGTTATAATCTGTGCAGAAGAATTATTCAACTAGTTCTGAAGGTTAGCATGAGCATGCTAGATGTGGATAAACTGTTCAACTACACATAGGCTGCACAACATTTTTAAGAAACTGAAGAATGTGTGTTTCTCACCTCCATGTGCGTACCCAGTCCAGGGGTGACACTGACCGGACCAAAACCCATACTGTTCTCCCAGATACTGTGAGAGTTCATCTAAAGCAAACGAGACAGAAGATGGAAATTAAATGAAAACAAAAAGATTTTGCACAAAGGTTAAATGAACTTAAATGCAGTGATGTGACTGATCAGACAGTTCTACAAAATACATTTTTACTTTTTAATATGACATAACATTAATTCAAAGTGGGCAGTCAAATATACAGATCTCCAGCTGAAGCTGCTCAGAAATCATGGAAATATCAACCAGAAATTAATTAAACTGCCAACTTTTACATTTGTTATCATCTAACAAAATGTATTTCAATCCCCCAACCCCATAAAAGCTGGAGTTGCTTTATAATGAATGCACCTACACACTCATTGTAATAGCAAACATCTTTTTACACTTGTGCCAGTGCAACGTGGGACATGGAATACTTGAATTTAAAGTTGAGTTATCAAGTGCCCTGTTTGCTTCAAAAATACAAGTATACATAGATAGTTCTAAACTAACCTGGCCCACAGGAGCCGTCCCTCTGCGCAGCAGATGCTGTTGCTGTTGGTAGCTGAGCATTGATGAGGGAGCAGGGCCAGGAGGAAGGCCTGGAGTAGTGCAGGGTAGAGAGGAACACAGATGTCATAAAACAGCATGTGGAAAACAGTGCTGTGAAAAAGTATTTCCTGATTATTTTATTTTTTTGCATATTTGTCACACTTCAATGATCCAGATCAAACTAGTTTTAATTTAACAAAAAGATAACCCGAGTAAATACGAAATACAGTTTTAAATGGTGATTTCATTTATTGAGGGAAAAAGATGTCCAAACCTGCCTGGCCCTATGTGGAAAAAGTAATTGCCCCCTAAAAATAAAACTGATCGGGTGAATAGTGCACTGTGGTGTTTATGGCCACCAGAAGTTTAAGCTGAAAAACTATGGGTCATCTAGGTTTGACGTGGCTAACAGCCATCACCATCTACACACTAAATATGGCTTGAAAAAAGCTGTTCTTCCATGCAGTAGAGTTGAGACATGGAGAATCTATGAAAATGAGCCCTAAAGCTGTTCTGGAGGTTTTAATGTAGAATGTCACTTTACTAAAGATGCTTTATGTTAGGTCATGAGACACTGATGACTTGTTTCACTTTCTGAATTATGATTATTTGTCATTAGCAGGAAAAAATGGCAGTATTATGTGGGTTGGGCAAAGCCAACGTGGACAAGGTAGGCTGCACTATCTTCTACAAGAACCTTGTGGTGAAGGTGAGTAATACAATGTACGTGTTGGTCTGCAAATAACTGCTGATGCTGATTCTGTGCTTCAAGCTCAGCATCTGAACAAACTTTGAAGACAGTAGGGAACAGACACTCAGACAAAAAAAACCTTGTTTTTCTTGGCAAAAAAACTAAATGATAAGATTAGCCAGACCTACAATATATGAGCTACACAAAAATATGATGTGTTCATTTTACACACACACATATATAATTATTATAATGGTTTATACTGGTGTATCTATTACTCAGCTTTGTAAATATTTTCAGATTCTTGTTCACTCACACAAGACTATCTTCAACACAATAGGATATACACTCACTGGCTACTTTAGATACACCTGTACAATCTATTACAAACCAGTGAAGTTTCACCTTTGTGACAGTTTCAGCTTAAAACTGAGAAATGATAACTGAGTTGCTGTACTGGATCACATTAGATCATAAATGTGTACCTAATAAAGTGACTAGTGAGTGTTGCCTCTAAGAATGTCCGTCTATTTTATGGATTCAGCATTTCGATAATGTCACAGGAGAGGGAGCGCTGTGGTACTGAATATGAGCATGGCTGTGATGAGGTCGTACTGACATTACAACAGTGTGATATTGCTACAACAGTTCTACAAACACAACGTGTTATTCAACAGCAGATTAAGATTTATTTGTTTATTTGGCTCCAACAAAACAAACAGTCCACCTACTGGACCAGGACTTGGTTGCTAAGCAACATAAACCATGACCATACAGTGCTGTGAAAATTTGCCCCCTTCCTAATATTTTTTTAAAAATGTTTTTGCATATTTGTCACATTTAAATGATTCAGATCATCAAATAAATTTAAATATTAGACAAAGATAACCCAAGTAAACAAAAACAATGATTAATTGCATTTTTTGGACAGCAAAGTTCAATTTCACTTGCCACACCCAGGCCTGATCACTGCCAGACCTGTTGAATCAAGAAATCACTTAAATAGAAGCTGTCAGACAAAGTGAAGTTGACCAAAAGATCCCAAAAAGGAAGACGCCATGCTGTGATCTCAGGAACAGACAAAGTAATTGACATGTATCAGTCTGGAAAAGGTTAAAAAGCCATTTCTAAAGCTTTGTGGTTCCAGCGAATGGTGGTGAGGGACATTATCCACAAATCCAGAAAACTTGGAACAGTGGTGAATCTTCCCAGAAGTGGCCAGCCTACAAAAAATACCCCAAGAGCACAATGACGACTCATCCAAGAGGTCACATAAGAAGCCAGAAGAACATCTAAAGAACTGCAGACCTCACTTTCCTCAGTTAAGGTCAGTGTTAATGATTCAACCATAAGAAAGAGACTGGGTGAAAATGACGTCCATGGCAGAGTTCCAAGGCAAAAACCATTGCTGACCATTAAGAACATAAAGGCTCGTCTCACTTTTGCTAAAAGACATCCTGATGATATTTTAGGAACATATTCTGACGAAACAAAAGCTGAACTTTTTGGAAGGTGTGAGTCCATTTACGTCAGGTGTAAAAGTCACACAGCATTTCATAAAAAGAACATCATACCAACAGTCAAACATGGTGGTGGTAGTGTGATGGTCTGGGGCTGCTTTGCTGTTGCAGGACCTGGACGACTTACTGTGATTGATGGAACCATGAATTCTGCTCTCTACCAGAAAATCCTAAAGGAGAATGTCCGACCATCTGTTCATGACCTCAAGCTGAAGTGCACTTGGGTTCTGTAGCAATCCAATTATCCACCTCTGAATAGCTTAAAAAAACAAAATGAAGGTTTTGGAGTGGCTTAGTCCAGATTTGAATCCAATTGAGATGTTGTGGCATGACCTTAAAAAAGCAGTTCATGCTCGGAAACCCTCCAATGTGGCTGAATTAAAACAATTCTGCAAAGAAGAGTGGACCAACATTCCTCAACAGCCATGTGAAAGACTCATTGCCAGTTATCACAATTGCTTGGTTGCAGTTACTGCTGCTAAGGGTGGCACAACCAGTTATTAGGTTTAGGGGTAATTACTTTTTCCATATAGGGCCAGGCAGGTTTGGATAGTTTTTTTCCCCTTAAAAAATTAAATCATCACTTAAAAACGGCATTTTGTGTTTACTTAGGTTAGCTTTGTCCAATATCTAAATTTGTTTGACGAGCTGAACCAAGTGTGACAAATATGCAAAAACATAAACATTACAATGGGGGAAAATACTTTTTCACACCACTGTATTTGCAGCACACCAGCTACTTTACATGTTACAGTAAGCCACGGCCTGCAACTTGATTCATGTACATTTATCTGTACATTTCCATTTATTGTGCAACAAGATCAAAAAAGCATCTGTTGAGAGTTGCTCTGACATAATAATAATTATTCATTAATAATTAATTAACAATTCTTAGAACACAAGTGGAGTGATACATATAGATCAACATCCCAGTGCTACTGTACTATATATCAGCACTCATGGAATGCTTCCTGTCCAATCTATGTACTTGGTCCAACCATCCCTACCACACCGCACAGGTGTAAGTGCAGTGATGGTTGGAAAACAAGCAGGACAGTGCCCTTTGAGGACGAGGGACTGCCACCTCTGGCATAGTCCATAGGGAAATACTTGGACCATATTATGGTATAATAACACACACACTATTTGACTGGTAATTAATATCAGCAATACACAAATAAATGTTTCACTGTATTTATTCTCACCTGAAGTTGAGGAACTAGGTTGGAGGTGGTGCTGAGGTTGATGGGGATGCTGGTGTTGTTGAGCAGTATGTGAGATAGGGGAGGGCTGGGGCAATACTCTGGATCGATCTAGCCCCTGCAGAGCAGTTAGGCTGGATCCTGAAGGAGATGGACTGGGCCTCTCAGCCGCCCCGACTCCGGCGATGGCCGGGTCCGCTTCCAGGATGAGTCTGGCCAGGGACTCGGCCAAGTCGCCTCCACCTCCTCGATCCTCAACATCTGGAACAACAGTTTTACTACCAGTAGGTGTATTTTATCTCAATATTCTTGCTATAAGAGCCAGTAAAACACATCTGTGGCAGGTAGTTCTAAACAGTGATCCCATCAATTTAGACCAGTGGATGTCCACAATTAATAAAAAACCTCCTGGATCTCAGATATTTCCTATCTTCTTGTCATAAGTGGGTCTACCACACACATGACTACACCACGTAGCATGGGTGACCACCAATCCCCTTCATTATTAAATAAATGGTAACTTATGTTCAGCATATCTGTCTTATTTGTAATTATTAAATTGTTGTTTTTTATCTGATGCAAATAGAGGAAAAAAAAAACCAACAACATTAAGAGCAACAAATCGACAATATATATTGGCATCAGCTATTGAAAAACCCAAATTGTTGATATGGGATCATCTACATGACTTTATGATCCCTGAAAAAGGTTAATAACATAATGAGTTGGGTCAATCTTCTCTGAATACATCACTGACCTGCTGGAGGTCCAGAGGAAGATGAGGAGAAGCTGAGTGAAGAGTGAGAAGATGGAAAGGGGAGACGGGTGGAGGATGAGTCCTCAGCTCTTCCTAAATCCGACTCTCCTCCCAACACCAGCCCCGCTCCGAGCTCCTGCTCATCGAGCCCAGCAAGGCGTTTGTGTTCCTCCTGCCAGTCGTCATCTGGAAAAGGAGAGGAGCCAGAATAAGTGGCTGGTTGTGCTGTGACAGTGAGTGAACATACAAATGTTCTACATGGCGATTTGTTTTGTCTTATAGCAACTATGGTAAAACAAAATGTAATATTACTATTAAATTTGTCATGTGGGGTATTTATAATGGTGATCTGGAGAAGTGGAGGTGAAGGGACAAATTAAACATATGAATACATCTCATTAACACTGAAGAATGATGACAGTGTCATGTTTGTTTATACACAAAGTTTGATGGTTTTTGAACATCAGCCTCTTGCAGAGTTTATTTAACGACACAAATAAACATCTCATGAATAAAACTTCACTGTGATTTTACAGTAGAAATTATAGTAGGAACACAGCATAGTTATGTCTACGAGACATTATGTACTCGTATTACTACTTAGCCACTGTCCTGCTCAGTACTTTTATTCGTTTGGGGAAAAAAGGCACTATCAGTGCAACCCTACCCTCAATTTAATGTAAACAAATTTCAAATGAACTTGACTCACCAATGGCACCAGCCCCAAACGTGTCATCGTTGAATTGATCGATTTCATCTTCCTCTTCAATCAGCCCCTCATCTTCCTCCTCCAACGTACAGTCTTCATCCAGGGACTGCAAGGACAGCGGTACAGAGAAATTAATGTAATTGATGCAAAAGAAATGTGATAAGGAGGCAGGACATGGAGATGTGGTCAAACAGTGACGATAAAAGTGATTCAGGTTAGAGGGGAGGTGGTGGGAGGAAAGAAAGAAAGCACAAATGGTGAGAATGAAAGAGGAGGAGCAAGAGACAAAAGAGGAATGCTTATGAGATCAACTATAGAACTAGTATCAAAGCAGGCATGTTCCCAACATGCGGACAAGTTTAGATTCAGATTTTGGTGACAAAAATCGACAGTAGGTTTTGGGTCAGCTTCACTTCCATGTCTTTGTCTTACTGTGGATTCATACACATGTACAGCGAATGAAATGCACTGCTCAAAAAAATTAAAGGAACACTTTGAAAACACATCAGATCTCAAATGGATAAATAAAATCATGCTGGATATTCATACTGATATTGAATGAGTAATGTATTAGGAACAAAAAGATGCCACATCATTTGATGAAAATGAAAATTATCAACCTACAGAGGGCTTAATTCAAAGTCACCAAGAAATTTAAACTGAAAAACTGATGTGGCAGGCTAGTCCAATTTGCTGAAATGTCATTGCAGCAACTCAAAATGGTCCTCAGTAGTTTGTATGGCCCCCACGTGCTTGTATATATGCCTGACAACGTCAGGGCATGCTCCTTATGAGATGACGGATGGTGTCCTGGGGTATCTCCTCCAAGATCCTGACCAGGGCATCACTGAGCTCCTGGACAGTCTGAGATGCAACCTGGCGGTGTCGGATGGACCTAAACATGATGTCCCAGAGATGTTCTATTGGATTTAGGTCAGGCAAGCGTGGAGGCCAGTCAGTGGTAACAATTTCTTCATCCTCCAGGAACTGCCTGTATACACTTGCCACGTGAGACCGGACATTATCATGCACCAGGAGGAACCCAGGACCCACTGTACCAGCGAAGGGTCTAACAAAGGGTCTAAGGATTTCATCCCGATACCTAATGGCAGTCAGGGTGCCATCGTCTATCCTGTACAGGTCTGTGCGTCCCTCAATGGATATGCCTCCCCAGACCAACACTGACCCACCACCCAACCGGTCATGCTGAACAATGTTGCAGGCAGCATAACGTTCACTGCGGCTTCTCCAGACCCTTTCACGTCTGTCACATGAGCTCAGAGTGGACCTACTCTCATCTGTGAAAAGCACAGGGTGCCAGTGCCGGACCTGCCAACTCTGGTGTTCTCTGGCAAATGCAAGTCGAGCTCCACGGTGCCGGGCAGTGAGCACAGGGCCCACTAGAGGACGTCGGGCCCTCAGGACACCCTCATGAAGTCTGTTTCTAATGGTTTGGTCAGAGACATTCACACCAGTGGCCCGCTGGAGGTAGTGCTGGGCGGTATACCGGTTCATACCGAAAACCGTTTTTTATTTTTGTTATGATATGGATTTTTCTTATACAATACCGGTTTAAATAGCCTAAACAATGTTCGGAGCATAGCGCAGCGGGAAACTGTTTAAGGGGGGACCTTTTTCACTGCTACACCGCTAAACACGCATGTAAAGGAGTACCTGTGTTAGTGGAGATACTGAGCGGTGAAAACGGACATAGAACGTTCCGAAACTGAAGCCGTAGCAGACGATGAAGTTGAGCATGATGACACAGAAGGACTTATGCTGAAAAAGGAGCCGTTGTCTGTCTGTTGTCTGGAGATACTTTGGTTTTAAAAGCTCGGACGTGGACCAAACAACTATTTGCTGCAAATGCTGATGAGCTTAAGTTGTCACCAGAGGTGGCAACACAAGCAGTTTGCTGCACAACCTTAGCCACAAACTGTGGAGTAACAGGAATGTATGAAACCAAGATCGGCACCCTCCACATCACCTCAGGTAAAACAGAAAAGGCTCCACTTTTTCCAGTCAGACGTCACTTGTAGACACGTTTGCTAGTGCTTCTCTTAGGTTTACAGCGTTGTTGACTTAATGACAAATTAACAGATTTTGTTCACCACCCTGGGAGCGTTTAAAAGACGCATTTGAGTTGCTTTTCAGGTGGTTGAGAGTGTGCCCACCTGTGTGTGTGCGCACGTGTCTGTGTACGCACAATGGGGTGGATAGAGAGGATCCCGCTGTGCGCGATAAAGAGAGCAGAGGAGAATTGTAAACGCATGATCATGTAGACACAGAAATGACATGTAGTCGGGCAAATAAGATAAATAACATTAAGGCTGTTTAGTTAGTTTAATAAAATGACAATGTATAGATCTGTTCTATAGGAAAGCTAACCTGAAATGACTTCTGTTGTGATCTGGCGCTCTTCTCTCAATCAGTGGAAAATATAATTAACAACCACTCATGCATGGGGAAAAAATACCGTTGAATACCGTGAAACCGTCATAATTTTGAAAAATATCGTGATATAGAATTTTGGTTATACCGCCCAGCTTTAGCTGGAGGTCATTTTGCAGGGCTCTGGCACTACTCATCCTGTTTCTACTTGCACATAAGGAGGAGACACAGCAGAACAGCTCTCCTAGAGTAACTGCCTGCCTCCTGGAATCTCCTCCATGCTCTTGAGATATCTTGAGACACATTTCTCAACCCTTTATGCCATGAAATTTCAATGTGTCTACTAGTGGTCAAGCGATTTGAAAGACAATGTCTGCAGATACATCTGGGAACTGGGAACATTTCATGCACATATCCAAATGAAAATTACAGAATATGAATGTGACATGCTATTTGTGAGCACCAGTTTTATTAGCACTTGAAGCGAGCAGTGAGTGAGTTTCCTTTGGAAAAATTCCTCTGCCCAAATAGAAACTGGTTATCTTGTTACACTGGCACTCCTACCACACATACCAACGATTATCTTCTTTCTTTCTTTTTTGTTTTGAGCATTGGTACAATGTCACCAAATCTACCACCACATTCTGCATTGATGGTATATTTTCCTATAGCATCGTTGTCAGGGACGCATGACGATGCTACAAAAGAAATGTAGTCAAATGTGTCCCAGACCACCTCGGCAAGTGGTTTGAGTGATTGGATCACATGCCATCTAGGTGGGCATTTACACTTAGTGCTACTCAACTTGTGATCTGTTTGCCCAAGACGCATCTTACTACCAGGTGTAAAAGGGGTATACTGGACCAGTGTATACTGGATCTGAGACCACCAAAGTTTAGTTCCACCAAAGTCATGTTGGTGTTGTAATTTCCCACTTAAGTAAATCTGTGGATTTAAGGCAAAATATGTGGACAGTCCATTTACAAGGAAACATTTTGGTTAGTCAATTACCCCTGGGATCACTATAATATTAGTATATTATTATGATTTATCAGACATTTGCCAAATCATGGCCTATTTTTCATGTTGTCTGGATGTTTCATAATATAAAAGGACACCACCGACCTTCTATAACTAATGCCACGCTGACTTTTGAATTTTGGCCCAACTTGTGGCACTGACCTTTAGTGGTTCTTTAATTACGTTAATGAAATAATGAGGTGCCAAAATGTATTTCCTGCTAGCAAATTTAAAGAATCATTAGTCTAATGCAAGAGGGAGAAATGTGCTAAATGATTTTTTGAAAATTGATTTGACCTAATTTAACACTAGTCCCACTACAGCAGTAAAGTATATGTTAACATTTGGAGCTGTAGCTCGGTAAACATTTTAACAGAACAGGCAATTAGCCAAACCACATTTACAACCACATTAACATTAGCTGGCTATACCTGCAGCTACCAAGCATGGTTTCTCATAGGGAAAAACATCACAGCATAATGGAGCATAGCAGCTCAGGAAAAGCATTTAGGTAACGATATGTTTAACAGTGAGTAGCATTTTTAAAACAACCATGTTTAAACAATACCGGTAAATAACGTTATACGTTAACTCGGGGGTTTTCTGCGACCCCCTAACCCCAGGTTAGCAACAGCACTCATTAGCCACAATGCTAGTGCTGACGTTACATCACGCAGGACCCACGTCGATTAAAATTTGCTGCCTTAAATCTAACCGATATGATACCGACTGGACGCAGCGTATAACCAACACACGCAGGCCTTTCGTAACTGAAGTTCATTTATGAGACAACACGCTCATTCAGGTCACCAGAGGCAGGGAACGCTCACCCCCCCTCCGGCTCACATCATCAGGCAAGAGGGCTGCTTCACAGGCCGCCAACCACATTGAATTTGGCAGTCGCGTAAACAATAGACAACATTCACTACATAAATCACACACAGTCTTAATTTACTTCAAGTTCTCTGTTAGAAAATGACACTGTACGGGTACATTAGCTTCCAGGGTTCAGTACTCACCGGTAATCGGAACATCTATCTTTAGGCTCTCGGGAAAGAAGTGCATCGGCAACGAAGCGGCGCGCAAATGACGCAGCAAGGGCATTCACTTGAACGTGCGTTACGGAACGACGTGAACGAGCACGTATTTTATTGAATGGCGGTGTTGCGCAAATTATCAAATGAGGAAGATAGCTTAGCTGTGGCGCAACAATAAGAGAGACAACACCGCCGACGGTAAATAAAACACATTTTTAACTTATTATTTACATCGTAGTTATTTACATTCTCAATTGTTGTTGAATTCAAGCCCTTTCATTATATATATACAACTATAACAGATTTATTTCCTAACTGACTGTTTAATCCATTTAGTGTTTTTGTAATGAGTCTTTTAAAAGATGAGGACACAAACAGGCACCAGGCATAATTCATTTAGTGTTGTGCAAATGTAAGAAAATAGTTTAACCACAAAGATTTGTTTTAAAGACAAATGATCACGTGACCCCATTTAACACTTCTAACTTCCCAAACATTAAAACGGTTTGTCTACCGTTGCTTCCTTTGTGTACAAATATATTTATTTCTCTTCTGAATTAGTTTTTATGTCACTGTGTAATCTGCATTGAGAACTTGTCTGCATTCTTGCTTGCATTAACAAAGTTTGGCTGCCTTCCTTTTTTTCAGTCTGTGACACAGTAAGTGTGTGTGTGTGTGTGTGTGTGTGTGTGAGACAGCCTCAGACCATGGTTCATGAGCAGCTCTGCTCTCTAGAGCACCTGATGGATTCAGGGTACGGACGTCCTTTTCCACGACACGGCCTCCAGCTCCTGTTTTGGTTTGCCAACCACTGTGTGGCCTGGGAACTTGTTGACTTCATTCTTATCATGAAGGTAAGACTAGTTTATAAATAATCCATGATTCTATTACATCCATCCATCCATTTTCCTAACCGCTTGTCCTCGTAAGGGTCACGGGGGGGGCTGGAGCCTATCCCAGCTGTCATCGGGCGAGAGGCGGGGTACACCCTGGACAGGCCGCCAATCCATCGCAGGGCCTGCTTCTATTACATTTTTCTTTTAATAGTAATAGGTTATAACACTGTTTGAAGGAATACAATTACAATATATAAGCACATTATGTAATAAAACAGTGATAATAATAATAATGAATACTTTATTGATCCCCTTGGGGAAATTGTTGTTTGGACTGCTGCTAGACCTGTGTCAGCGCTACTACGGGGTTTCGGTGTCTTGTCCAAGGACACCTCGACATGTAGCTTGCTGGGACTGAGAATCTAACCGCTAACCCTTGTGTTGGGAGACGACTGCTCTACCCACTGAGCTATCATGCCGCCCCATATTCATGGAGATTACCTGTATGCTGTGATGTTCAGCCTATAAATTAGAAGTCTTTATTTTTACAACATACTTTTTATAGGTGTGTCAGTAAATGAATAGTGTAAGTAAATAAGTGCAACTAATATGTGAAGTGACCAGTGTGTGTTTCCACAGCTGGTGTCAGATTGTCAACCAGAGAGAGGTTCCTACGGCTTCCACTGGTTTGGCAACGCTGAGGAACTTCTTCCTGTGATGAACAGGCCCAGGAAGTCCAAAAGCAAGAAGCGGGTTTGTGACACCTTCAGTCATTCTTGAGGATATGTTGACATTTAAGTCTAAAATAAGTTGATAATTTGCAATTCAATTTGCACAGACAGCGGATTTATTCCACTAAAATATCCAATCCACAACATCCAGGTTTCTTTTCTTTTCAGTTTGGATCCAGTCAACTGTTTCCTACCAACAGTCCACAAGTTGATTAACTCTCTGTCTTTCTGTCCAGGTGATGTACTTTGAAGTTGGAAACCTAAACACAGAAACCTTCCCTGGTTCTGCAAACCTCCCGGCATACGTGAGGGAAAATTACAAGTTGGATGGTAACTGCGGTACTTACAATATAGACCGCATCATCATCAGTTACCAGGTGAAAACCAGGGTGGTAGAGACTGTGTATGTCACTGAGCATGACACAACTGTCTCTGGGAGGTTCAGGTCTGACAGGACTTATCAAATCAGCGCTGAACTGATCCAAACCCTGCAGAACACTGCGCTAGATATCACCAACTTTCTCTACTGGATGGGCTACTATTCACATATACACATGTTTAGAGGAAATGATGCAGAAGAGATAAACTATCCAGAACCTTCAGCTCAGCAAATGTTACAGCCCTACACTGGATGCACGGCAACGACAGATCAATATTATGACTTTAGATTCTTGTCAGAAGTCTTCGAGCAGCAACTAGATGCCAACATGTCGCCCTTCAACTATGATCCGCAAGCACACTACACTGCCAGCGTAACCCAGCACAACAGCGAACTGCAGGCTGTCTACAGAGAGCTGCAGCAGACACGTAGGACACAGTATTATCCATCGCGTGGGTGGTATCAGCTGTATGAAGGTAAAGATGCAGACAGCTTTCACTAAACTGTTTTTAGTTGTGTGAACAAAGAAGGTAGAATTTTGCATATGAATGCGCAGTGGGTGAGGATCACCCACATTATACTCTCCTACCTCCAGTAGAATCTAAGCATGCAGTTTTAGTTTTATTTGTCCAGATCTTCACACATCTGTCTTTGTTTGTGGTGCTCACAACTTTGAAGTGTCCCTTCTTTCTGTGGATGGAACACAATGGGCCTCATGCAAGAACCCTTCATGTAAACAGATTTTTACACTGCCATGTACAAGCGATGTAAGATAGTCAGAGCATTCACCAGTTTTTACATACTTTGATTATTCTCTCAGGTACAAACTAAATTTACGAGTGATCCAGACCTGTCAAGAACAACACAGCTCCTCCTCAACAGGTGGCACTGATCTGTCTGGAACAACGGATTTAATATAATCGAATCTGTCTGAGAGTACTCGTACAAACAAGACTCATGAACAAGAGGAGGAGAAGTTTAAGAAAAGAATATGAAAATGTTCTTAAATGAGGCCAGTGTGAACTGTTGACAGTGAAGTCTCTGGATTGTTGAGTAACAAAGGGTTTATGCATACAGAGGACATTTTGTGGAGATTTTTTTATTTTCAATGCTAAATTTACCCCCATCCTATTAGACAGGAGGGAGCATAAAAGCATTTTTTTTTATCTCAGTAGGATGGTAATCACTAGTAATAAGTGTGAAAATGTGTGTCTGGATTTCCATCTCTAGATTTTGATGAAAAGATCAAGAAAAGGAAAGGAGGTGGTGGCTTTGGCTTCAGTCTCGTCAAGCTTCTCCTCGGTGCTGGAGCACTCTACTTTGCAGTCAAATGTTTCAGCTGGCTGAGAAGTTGGTGTAAGGATGAACACGTTCTCAAGATGACACCATAGAGGTCTCCCATTTACAAACATACACATATCATGCTTTATTATGTGTACTAAATGAGGCTGTCCATTTTGATAATATTGGAATCCTCATATTCTGTACAATCATATGGATAAATAGTTAGCATATGAAAGTTATTTGCAGTGCACCTGAAAAGATTTTAAATAATGAGCATCCTGCTTTGATGTTTACTGAAATTATAATATTCCATATTGGATTTTTTAATGCTATTTTCCATAGTGAAAAAAAATTATTGTAATTTTGCTGTTTTGATATTGTAAAGATCTTAATTTTAATTCTAGAACATGACCGAGTTAAATCAACCAAGAGTATTTCAAATAAACTGGGATATTGAATTTATGTTCACGAACAATGAGTGAACTAAGATTATAGGAAATTAATCAGGTCATTTTCTGCTGTACATAACTGTACATGAACACACACAGTGTAATGCGCAGTGCCAAGAAAAATAAGTGAACTATTTGCTGTTTCCTGGTTTTCTGCATAACTTGGTCATGAAATGTGACCTGATCTTCACCAAAGTCACAAATATCAACAAACAACATATTTCTAAGCTGATAAAACAAAAACAATCTTTCATGTCTTTATTGAACATCGCCATTAAACATACAGAGTGATGGTGGAAAAAGTAAGTGAAACATGAGACTTCTGACGCCAACAGGGTCAGTTGTTAGCAAACCTGGAGTCCCATCAATGAAATGAGAATGGGGGTGTGGACGCCCAGCAAAAATCACGCAGAATGCTCAAAGAAGTGAAAAAGAACTACAGAGTGACAGCTACAGACAGAAGGATTCATTGGAGCTGGTTAACATCTCTGTTCATGAGTGAACCATAAACAAAACATTAAACAGGCATGGCAGGACACACAGGAAGTCATTGTTCTCAAAAAAGAAAGAAACAAAAAAACAACAGAAAATGAGTATATTGCAAATAGTTCACTTAGTTTTTCATGTCGTATATTAATAAAAAACAATGATACTCAATTTATTGTGTCATATTAAAATGCATAACTGTTCCATGTTTTAAAAGTCTGTCTGCTAAAAGATATTAAATTCAAGTCAACATTGTAATATAATTTGGAATGCAGCCTGTTGATTTTATGGATCACTTACATTACAAAGAGATTTACTCTCGGTACATGGGCAAGGTCAAATTTTAAACCTGTCCTCCAACTGCTGAACAGGACTAATGACCACATCATGGGACTTTATTCAGCCATTTAAACTGACATTGTTTGTCAGACAACCTGTTGACATGGCTCAAGTAAAAGAGCAGTGGTCACAGCTCTGGTCATGTTTTGTCAGTGATGTTGTCTTCTTCTTCTTCTTTGTCTCTCTTCATGTGTATAGTGTAGTTTTTTGGAAATCAGAAGATCCAGTGATATGAAAGTATTGACCATTCCTTCAAGTTTTGCATAGTAAATCATGACGAGATGCTCCTCTCAAACTGAATCTTTAGATACTATTAATAGCACATTAAACTGTCAGCTGGATTTATTTATAGAACAAACAGGGTGTGTCGCACATTGCACACAACTTGTTCCAACTCTACAAAACAACAGACACAAGAACAGTTTCTTCCCATCTCTCAGACAAACAGTTCATCAGTCATAATCTAACAAAACAACCTGTGTGCAACATCCCTGTGACACTAATACAACCACTGTGCTGTCAAATTGAATTCTATCAATAAGATCCATCCATCCATTTTCTTAATCGCTTGTCCTCGTAAGCGTTGCGGGAGAGCTGGAGCTTATCCCAGCTGTCATCGGGTGAAAGGCAGCCTACACCCTGGACAGGTCGCCAGTCTGTCACAGGGCCGACATATAGAGACAAACAACCATGCACACTCACATTCACACCTACGGACAATTTAGAGTCACCAATTAACCTAACATGCATGTCTTTGGATGGTGGGAGGAAGCCAGAGAACCTGGAGAAAACCCACGCAGACACAGGGAGAACATGCAAACTCCACACTGAAAGGCACCCGGCCGACCTGGGGATCAAACCCGGGTCCTTCTAGCTGTGAGGTGACAGTGCTAACCACTACACTGCCCCTGACTCAGATCCTGATTTTGAAAACAGAAAAAGGTTGTTGTTTATTTCACAACAGCAGATGGCAGCATTGAGTGAGAAATACATGACCAAATCATTTCCAACATGCCTTTCAGGAAGTGAAAGAGGTTACAGGATGCAGCTAGATATAAAAAAGTATAATATCCAAGAGGTTAAAGTTCATCAAGAGTGCAAAGTACTGGTGTCAGCAGGTCAGAGCTCAGACTGGGCCACTCTAATTTAGTGTCTGTGAAGTCATTCTGTAGTAGATTTACTGCACAAGTCACTAGGTTTCTGCGGGAAATCTGGTTACTGCAGAAATCAGAAATCAAACGTGTAAACATGTACGGCAGTAATCGGGTTACTCAAAAACCCAAATATACATGAGCTCCAAAGTAATCTGGTTACTTCACCTGCACTGCCTCATTGTCCTGTAGCATACTTTGACAAACTTGGGAATTCATTTTCTCCACCACCATGGCGAGATGTGGAGGTCCAGAAGCAGCAAAGGAGTCCCAATCCATGACACTCCCTCCACATTACTTCACCGATGGGATGATGTTTTCATGTTGGCAAAGCACACCACCTCATCTGTCCCAGAGGCAGATGTAAACATGTGGAGACGTCTATTAATAATAATTAACGCTTTATTGATCCCCTTGGGGAAATTGTTGTTTGGACAGCTGCTAGACCTGTGTCAGCGCTACTATGGGGTTTCAGTGTCTTGTCCAAGGACACCTCGACATGTAGTTTGCCGGGACTGAGAATCGAACCGTTGGAAGACGAATGCTCTACCCACTGAGCTATCATGCCGCCCCTATTAGTCCAAGACTTCAGGCAGTCATTAACTGCAAATTATTAAATCAGATTTTTTGAGGCTTTTCTGACTAGAGGGACTCAGGACAGAGGGTGTTGTATATTATTGAAGATCATGCTTGAACACAGGAGTGTCTTGCTTTGAGGTGACTGTGCTAACCATTATGCCGCAGTGTCACTGTGTTGTGACAGCTTGGTGAGAACTTCTCACTTGAAGTCAGACGTGTCAAACACCTGCAATAACACTGAGCTGTGTTATGAAAGTATTTACTGTATGTGTCTGGCAGCAGTGTTTTCACCTCGTTGATCGAGATTCAAGAGAAATATCTTTAAACTTTAAGTTGTAAAGACGCACACACTGGTATAAATCTGGTAAGAATCAGAGCTGAAATGAATGAAGAGAAGACTGAATTACGTATATTCTTACATATATAAACGGTGACCACATTTTAAGGAACTGCAACCTCCATAACTACAGAATGTAACTGTGTGTCTTCTACCCACTGATTTCTTCTAACAGACGGACAGGTAAACAGACACTGAGACAGGCAACACGGGCAACACATTTCTGAAAGCTGACTGAAGGAGCTGCACTGATGGAGCTAGATGATCAGATTTATGTCAATGTGGAGGAGCTGCGGGCCACCAGCAGCCCTAAACACAGCGGGCCAGTGGAAACAGGTAGGCCTGTAAAACACCATATTACAACATATATTGCATTTACGCATTTATAAACTCAGTGTGTTTTGGATTGTGTGTGTTTCTAGAATTGTATTGGACATTATTTAGAATATAATTAATATAAGCTGATTGTTACTTGTAGTTGCAGCTTTATACAGCTTTTTAAAGGACTTTCCAAACACAGTTTATAGGTCTGCATTCTTAACAATGTTAGAATGTAAAAGAAAAAAAACACCAGGAACTGAGAATAGACAATGACAATCTAGTGTTTTCCTTGGTGAGGTGCAGGTCACACATTTAGCATCTGAAATGTGAACAGACACATTATGTGGAAACTTAAAGCTGTAAACTTTTAGTCTTGATCAATAAAAATGTGTGATCCATCATCATTTGTCTCTGCAATTAAAATTCATGCAGACTGCGTTTGTGGAGACAATTCCAGATTTTAGCTTTTATCTTAGAAATATTACACCAAACAGGTACCAGATATTCTTTACCTTCCGGTAGTGAACCCCCCCTGAGATGCTAAGTCAATGTTGAAACATTTGGAGTATCTTAGTCACTGAACATCACTTCACATTCTCATTTGGAATATTTTTATTTTGAAATCCTATTATATGGTTCTGGTTTAAGTTGATTCAAGTTTTGAGCTCCTCTTTTCAGTAACTGTTGTTGCATTGAGTTGTTTGCATATTAAAATGCATTGCATTTTAAAAAATTCCAGTCGGGAAGAAAATCATTTTTGTAACTGGATGCTCATTATAGTGAACTGGGTGCATGTATTTACACAACATAAACTAGGTGTCCCCAACCATAGTCCTCAACACCCTTTGCCCTGCAGGTTTTCTAACTATCCCTGGTTGGAAAACAGCAGGTCAGGGGTCTTCAAAGACCAGGGTTTGGAGCCCCTGCTTTAAACCACTAATTTTACCATCTGAAATTCCATATAATATGCAATATAAACATCACAGTTTTTATTTGACCTGGAACATGTTAAGAAATGTGATTTTACACCTTTACTGGACAATAATGGTTGTAATACTCTGAGATAAAATTTACTGACAATACAATTAGAGGATATTACATGTATGCAGCAGCTCATAACATAAGGCAGCCTGTTACAGTAATTTGTAACCTCTTTAACACTGTAAACTGTACACCTGCAGAAGCCAAGTTTGTGGGAACAAACGCAGCGACCAGAGAGGAAACTGAAACCTGGTCGTCTTTTAAAGTGGCTACAGTTTGTCTGGGAGCGCTGTGCTTCCTCCTGCTGGCCACAGTCATAGGACTTGGTGTACTGTGTGAGTATTGACAGAGAGAAAAGAAGAAGGAAAGAAGAACAAGCAGTTCAGATGAAGTAACACTGGTGACATGTGTCTGTGTTCCCCTTCTCTCTCCTCTCAGACAGCAGAGATGTTAATCAGCTGTCCAGAGACCTGGCCAATCACACTGCAGAGAGGAACCAACTCCTGCTCAGGTACCAGAACCTGACCGTTGAGAGAGACCAGTTACAAGCCAGCTTCAAGAAAGCAGACGGTGAGGATTCATGTCATATTTACCGTTTACATTTAGTTGTTTGGGAGGAGCTTTAATGCAAAGTGACTTATACATGAAGTACAAAGTAAGAAACAAAGCTCAGTCAGGGGGAGGACATGCTTCAAATGATCCCCACCTGTTGTATCTCCAACAGACCTGAACTCTTAAGGATAATCAGCTTTATTGTCATTGATCACATTTTTACATGTTACAACAAAATTTGACTTCTGCATTTAACCCATCCCCCCTTGGGGGGAGCAGTGAGCAGCCACAGGTGGCACCCGGGGTGTCTTGCTCAAGGACACACCTGGTATGGGGGATGGGCTGAGATTCGATCCTGCCACTTACTGCATCCCAGTCTGATGCTTATTCCATTGCTCTACCAGGCCGCCTGTTTATCAGTCAACCAATCACAAACATGACTCTTATTAGATCAACTGTACAACGGTGCGTCTTGTGCATTGTCATGACCGGACAAGGACAACCCCGTCACTAACAGACCATCACATGCATTTGTTCTGTTTGACTCTGAAGACTCAGAGGTGTCAAGTCAGTTTGCACTGCTAAAAGCAGCATACTCTATGTGCTCCAGTCCTTTCTACTTCAAAGTGCCATGAGAGTTTTGTGACCTGTATGTGTCAGATCTGTCACAGGCCTGACAGCCGTGTGACATTCTTGATTTTATAGTCTCTCAGTGGTCTCTCAGTCTTCACTTTGGACCAGCCTTTCTGTTACTATGTTTTCTTCAAATTTCCTCTAAGGTCACCACAGTTTGTTCCCTCAGGAACATGTCCATATGGGTGGAGGAAGTTTGGCTGTAGCTGTTACTTCTTGTCTACAACTAGTAGAACGTGGCATAGCAGCAGACAACAGTGTGTAGCTCAAGAAGCGGACCTGGTGATCATTAACAGCTGGAGAGAAATGGTAAGGTTATAAAAAATAACTGTGTAACTATGTGTGTGTTTGAATGTGGAGTAATTCTCTCATTCTCCCCAACAAGATGTTTCTAAATCAACTTGGAACCGATTTGAAGTTTTGGATTGGTTTAAGTCAATCATCATCCCGCCAGATACGGTGGATGTGGACTAACGGAAGTTCACCGGAACCTACGTATGTGTTAAATGATCATTTCCAGCCTTTTTTCATTCCACCATTGCCTTTGAAAATACATGTGCTCAAAATTAATGATTAAAGAAAAATGCAGCTCCCCTCACAGTTGAGGCAGAGTGAGAAAGCCTGGATGAATTAACTGAATTGTGACGTTTGCATTTAAAAGATGTGTATGTATTTTTGGAGTATTTTTTCTTGTCCCCTGAATAACTGGACTACAGTTAAAACATGCTCTCACATTAAAAACTGATCGGACTTATTAAGTATTGTAATGTTTTAAACCAGTGGTTCTCAAACTTTTTACAGTGGGTACCACGTCAAAGAATATTTGGCTCTCCAAGTACCACCATTATGACCAGAGGTCGGTAGTTTTACATTTACTCCGTTACATTTACTTAAGTTACTTTTTGAAAAAAATGCACTTCTAAGAGTAGTTTTACTGCACCATACGTTTTACTTTTACTTGAGTAGTATTGTGAAGATTTAACGCTTCTTACTCCGCTACATTGGGCAACACTCGACTCGTTACTTTTTTTTTTTTTTACCAGTTATTCTACACAGTTTCACCAATCAGACGTAGCAACAATGATCACATGACTCCGTTTCACCACCAGTAATAACGTCGCTAAATTGATTGAAGTTGGTTCCCGCTGACAAGCAGAAGGCAGACAGCTGTACAGCTTCACCCGTGAGATCACCCGTTAGCTCACTCTGGATTCAGAAATAGATGATTTACCATCACATCCTGATCAACCAAGAGACTTCAGCGACGTCTGTGAATAAAGCTGTTTCTGTCCATGTGACTGTGCGTAAAAACAGCCTGAGAGATCTAATAGGTGAAGTGTGCGCAACCAGCCTTCTGCCTTCTTTCAGCGGGAACCAACTTCAATGACTTTAACGTTGTTATTACCGACCTGTGTTTTGTCTGCTCATGTGTCTGAATTAAACGTCCCCAATAAAACTGGACATGGTTCTAATTTATGACAGACATCCAGATACCAGATTTCTGCTACAACAACATGTGAATGAAAACACTGTATAGTTTAAACTAACACTTTGAGAAGTTTGAGAACCACTGGTTTAAATGAAAGTTTTCAGCTTTTTGACTTTAACTTCTCTCCATTCCCCTTTCCTTCTTTTATCTTTGACCTTGAACTTGAAATGACAGTCTATCTAGGTACTGGCAGTATGGACACCCACAATATTACTCCTACAGGACCCAGGGTTGTGCAGCTTTTAACAGCTTTCAAGCTGGAACCTCTGAGCAGATGGCTAAGTCATGGAGTAGTGAGTACTGTGCTCACTACCTACAGTCGGTGTGTGAGAGAGAAGCTATGTGAGAGGAGTGTCCCTTTAATCCTGGTATTTTGTGATTTTTAAGAAATTCTATGCACAAATAGTATTAATGATAATGATAATATAGTATCTTTATATAATAAATAAAAACAAGCTACACCGGTTCAAAGAAGTGGCCACGCATCATACAGATGTCTTTTGATTTATTTGCACGTCTCTCTCTCTCTTTTGTCAGCAGACACCATGAAAACTATGACAAATAGATTCAAGATTCAAGATTTTAAAAAAAGAACATACAACTGTTAAATATACAATCTCTACATTAAGGACATAAACAACTCTTCATACATAAAGAAAATAAAGCACAATTACCGTGTGTGCCTCTTGAACCATGTGTAGAATGTCATTCATTTGGGCTGTGCATCTCTTCTCTGCAGTCACGTTGGCTCTGACCTTTGTGACCCATAATGCCACAGTGACCTTCACTCAACCTCTGTCAGGTGACAACTCCACCAAAATAAAAGCTTGAGAAAATGCAATAAACTTTCCAACAATAAAATTTAAGCTAATACATTAAACACAATTTACATTGTTTTGGTGGTTGCATTAACCCAACTAATCATTAATTTACCATATAAACATAACCAAAATATAACAATAACATAACAAAAATGACATCTTCATAAAATGTGTCTTTTTAAGACCCTTACAAATATTATGAAGAATGATACTGTGAAACAATAAAATGTGAGTGTTTCAGTGGAAGTTGTGATGTATGTGTCAGCTTGCTGGTCCACCACTAAACTTTATACAGATATTTATAGTCCCCACACTATAAAACATGATAAGAAAACCAGACTTTTGGTTAATTTTATGTAAATAGTAATAAAATGAGTCATTTAAAATGAATTCTAATTTCAATTTTAAAACCACAGAACTTAAAAACATGAGTTGCTCTGACTTGAAATGAGTTGAATGGATGAACTGTGAGAGTTCACTCAACTCACTATATTAACTTTGTTTTTAAAAGAAACACGACTAGTAGACTTTCTAGCTTGCATTGTTTGACTCTTCACAGTGGAAATGTTCAGGTTTTAATGCATATTAAATTCTGTCTGTTCATTATAATAAAACTGATGTTAACCATGATCAAACTCAGTGTTAACTTGAGTCTGCCAACACTGTCTAAGTGTAAAGTGTAAGTTACTGGCAGCAGTTCAGCAAAAATCATATATTATATGTATAAAGTTTTTGTTTCTGTGTGCTCACTCAGCTTTACAAATGTGCCCCAAAACCAGCCAGTCAGAGACTACAGAAGGTTCATCCTGATTAATGCACGCTTAGATGGATAATAGCAAATATGCAGCTACACTAACTGAGCACAGAATAGATTTTATTTGGCTCCTCATCAGTGGCTTTTTGTTTTATATTTTTGTCTCTTTAAAATATTATGTGTGTGTGTGTGTGTGTGTGAAAAAAAGCATTTTCCTGTGCTCAGAATGTCCTGATGTGTGTTCAGGATAAAGGCACAAAAATAACACCATACAGCTGTGATTTCTTCATGTTTAAAGTGAGAAATGTAATGGTAGCTGTAGCATGAGATTTGAAATCAGTCCACTGAGAGTGACATTCACTGTCATGATTATTACATACAGAGGTTTAATTCATTCTTATGAACAACACACCAGAATTTTCACTTATGTGAAATATCTCAACAGCTATTGCTCAACACAAAGTTTGTTACAGAAATGTATGAGGCCCTTTTGATGTGTCATACTGACCATATGATCCTCTGGTTCCCTCCAGCACTTTCAGCATTTTCATTTACATTACAGTATCTCTTAATCCCTTGAACTGATTGCAGTGAAATGTGATGTTGCTCTTTTTATTTTGAGTATAGGTTACTGTGCCCTGCTTCTACAATTCTGTGGTTGTTTGGTTTTGTTAGTAAAGTTTCTCTCTCCCCGCGCTGCTCTCAACATTTCTGTGGGGCTGAAAATGAGCTCCTCTCCTGTGGAACCAGCTCAGAGTTCATGTTCGGGAGGCAGACACCCTCTCTACCTTTAAGACTAGACTTAAAACTTTCCTTTTTGATAAAGCTTATAGTTAAGAGTTGGCTCAGGTGACTCTGAACCATCTCTTAGTTATGCTGCTATAGAT
>JAUMHL010000001.1:25680406-25696967 GCA_032362345.1 Sandelia bainsii | reverse complement strand
TGTGTGTGTCTGTGCTGCACACACATGCAATTTCAGTCTTAACTCCAATTTATCTTAAACAGCATAACAATTAATCTTAAAATTAATTACCAGGGTATTATTGACGACAAGGTGATTACCTTGTTGTTACCCCACTATTTTCTTGTTATTTCCAAGATATTACACCACTATTATCATGTTATTACCGAGCTGTAAACTACCTGTGCTACCAACATATCAAGTGTTTAAACTGAGAAAATGTACTATTTGAATTAAAAAATAAGGTAATTTTTAAATTGATGTAACTAATTAGTTTAATTGTCAACAGATCAGTAAAATAATTGCATATAAAAAGGGCATCTTAAGCCATTTTCACATATGCACTCTGGATTATGTCTGGAGAATCAGGTCCTGACATTGTGTTGAGTTGTGAGTTCACACATGCAGCACACAGCGGGGGAAAGTCCGAGTGACATGCATTCTCACTCTGTGTCACAGTCCCATTTATGACCTGGCAGCTGTCAGATTCAGAAGTAGGTGTGAGCTATGACGAGTCATGACAGGTGGTCATCAGGTGGGGTGAAGGTGGAAAACTGGGACTGTGAATGAGTTTTGGTGTTTGGTGGTGGACATAGTGAACAGTTGTGAAGAATCCTCTGAATCCTTCTCTCATGAATGACATAGTTGTTTTGTTTTGAAATAAATAAATGAATTGAATAAAACCCTGTGACGGAGCTGACCTGAGGCCAAAGCGAGTGTGGTGAGCAGTGTGAGGCTGGAGACCCCGCAGTGGAAGATAACCAGGCTGGAGCCATGAGCCCCCACAGGGATACCTGCTGTATACACACACAGGCTCACACGAACATTACACAGACTTTGTACCAGAGAGTTCACAGGATAACGTCTGGGTAATCTCGGAACCAACTGACTTGGACATTTGTGTTCTCACATGTGTGAAAGTAGCATTAGAGAGTCAGAGTCTCTCAGAAATAAAGATGGAAGAGGTTCACCAGTCTGTGAAAAGCTGTCTTGTATATCCTTCAATGTAAAATTGTCCATAATATCATCAAAAGATTCAGAGAATCTGGAGAAATCTCTGTGCACAAGGTACAAGGCCAAAACACAATATGGGATGCCGGTGATCTTCAGGTACTCAGACTGTACTGCATTAAAAACAGGCAGGAGTCTGTGATGGACATCACTGCATGGGCTCAGGAATACTTCCAAAATTCACTGTTTGTGAACACAGTTCACTGTACCATCCAAAAATACAAGTTAAAGCTCTGTCATGCAAAGAAGAAGCCATTTACATGATCCAAAAATGCCGCCGTCCTCTCTGGACCAAAGCTCATTTAAAATGTTCTGTGGCAGAGTGGAAAACTGCTCTGTGGTCAGACAAAAAATGACATTTGTTTTGGCTTGTTATCAGAGCTCAGTTCAAAAGCCTGCATCTCTGATGATGGGGCAGGTGTATTAGTGCGTATGGAATGGGAAGCTTACACATCTGGAAAGGCTCCATCAGAGCTCCTTCACTTGCATGGACATGTATTTTGATGTCATATTGAGAGTTCCAGTGAACAGCTAACAAATGCAAATGTAACACTCAGAACCTTCTCCAGGCTTTTTATGTGCTTGCTTAGTCACAGAGTACGAAGGGAACAGGCCACACCTGGCCATGTCACTGCTTGTCAGTCATTTGTTCTATTATTTATTAGTCCCCCAAAATGGGGTTGTGTGCAGAGCCGGCTCTTGGCATAGGCGAACTAGGTGGTCGCCTAGGGCGCCACTTGCAGCTGTGCACACACACACACCTCCACCTGTCAGAGCGACAGAGTGACAATGTCCGACACCGGGAATAATCTCATGTATAGACGGTTGATTACGGGGGCACCAAGCCATAATCTCTCTGCCGGCTCTGGCTGTGTGCATAAAAATGTCTGTATTTTCTGAATGATTAATGCCACTTTTGTCAAATCCTTTCTATTAAAGCTTTAAGTCTTGACTTTGCTCACTTGAGTGTTTCATTTCAAATTCAGCATGGTGGTGTACAGAGGACAAATGCAAAAAAAAGCACATGTTCGTTCCATTACTTACCAATCTGTAACTAAGTAGAACTTTCACAGCTATGCAAAGCTGGACATCAACAACTAAACTACTGAACAATGTGCCCTAAAACAAGCACAACTGACCAGGGATTTCAGTGAAAAGAGGAGAAATATTCACACAGTGTAACCTCTAGGTTCTTTCAAAGTGACTAATGTTCATGTACAATTAGTGTCTCCATGGTAACACTATTTGCATCATATGCCCTTTATAACTAGAGATGCTGTGGTTGCTTCCTTGTAACATCCTGTGAAGACAAATACACAAACCTCATATTTACATATTTGATCTCACATCTAATATCAGAGTACACACACACACACACACACACACACACTGAGCTCAAGACCCCAAGCTATAACTTCCCTCTTCTCATCTATGTACATGTACATGTATGAAAGCTGTATGATGTAAGAATTTTAAAAGTGGACATTAAAGAATACATACTCTCATAACTATTACAGCAACAATAACTGGTTTTGCAGATTTAAACAGAGAAGTAAATATATTGTTCACTTTTACAATCTGTGGTACCTTCCTATCTGATAGATGTTGATTTTCTTTCTTCCTGTATAAAACAGGATCTGCTGCTCTTTTATCACATCCTTCAGCTGCAGCTGTGTGCTCTGTTTATTTTGAGACTGCTGTCATGACTGTTTGTTCTCATTCCTAATATGGTCTAAGTTTATGTTCTTCACATGAACTTCTCATCTGCTGTGCTGGGTGCTCGCTCTCACATATTATGTAACTCACACAGCAGGCATTCGCCGCTCTGAGCACCTTTTTGACTGTGCATCTCGTCATACTGCTTGTGTTACACCACCAGGTGTATTTGGGGTCTGGGAGTGAATGTTTTTCTAACACGCCAGGTGAAATTTTTACTCTTGGCTTTTTATGTGACATTTTGGACTGTGTTGTGGTGTTGCCCATCCAAAGACTTTCCATGGCTCTGCTGTGCACTTCATGTCAGCACTGTACCCTTGGTTACTGTTGTTCCCTAGGGAGCAAGAGCATTTCCTGTTCTCGTTCTGACCCAACATAGCGAAAGCCAAGAGGGATGTGCACCATTGAAACAGAATGTTGTTTATGTACTGTTACACAACTACAACTTAAGATCCTTTGAGCTCCCTGGGCTTTAGGCCCCACTGGCCCCTGAGCTGGCTGAAGGATCAGTCAATTTGTTTCAGAGAAGATGCTGTCCAAGCTGCTGTATTATATGTGGTGCATGCAGACATGACAAAAGGCACCAGGTTTGAACAGATGAAAGGGGCTCACTCTGGGTAGGTTTTGACAAATTTCTCTTCATCTAAGCACGACACAAGAAGGGAAGGGAGAAGATTTAATAGAGGGGAAGCTGTGGCCAGTACACTGAATCTTCTGTTACAGTACATACCCAGCGTTTTGTGCCTAGAAAAAGATTTAATCTAAAACTAGAATTACAGCCTCCTCCAACCAGACAAGCTGCAGCAAACTTGCATGTCTGTTCAGATTCATATTCTAATCAGTTCATCCATGAGTATAAGTGGATTTTTGCTTCAGATGTGAAGTAATTCCTTTCAGGCGTTCATGAGAATGGGACAGATGAATGGACAACGCAACGTATAACAAATCAAATCAAATCAATTTGTATAGCACTTTAAAAACAACATCCTGCTGAACAAAGTAAGTGAAAATAAATTAGGATTGATCAGAAGGAGAAGGTAAAGTAAGATAAATAAAAAAATAAAAACACACAAAACAATAAAACATAGGAGACAATAGAACCAAGGTTAAGGAGAAGTAACAAAGCTAAGGAATATAAATACGCTTTAAGCAGTAATATAAAAGCAGTCACGTCCAGGGCAGCTCTGACCTTCAGGGGCAAACTGTGCCAAACACAGCGAAAGCACGATCACCCCAGCGTTTGTATTTTGGCCCTAGGAACATTTAACAAAAACTAAGTCTGTGCAGCTGCAGCAGGTCACTAAGGTAAGGTGGAGCCAGTCCATTCAGGCTTTAAAAACAAAAATGATCACCTTCAAATCAATTCAGTAATGAACTGGAAGCCAGTGGAGAGAGGCCAGGACTGGGATTATATGGTCAAATTTCCTTGTGTTAGTTAAGAGACGAGCGGCAGCATTTTTAACCACCTGAAGGCATGAGATGGATGACTGGTTAATACCAGAATACAGAGCATTACAGTAGTCAAGTCTTGGACTAATAAAAGCATGAATTGCAGTTTCAAACGCATAAAAGAAAGAAATGACTTGACTTTGCTAAGTAATCTCAGCTGGAGAAAGTTGGACTTCACAACTGAATTGATCTGTTTATCGAATTTGAGATCACTGTCAAATAAGATTATCCTAATCCTAGATTTTTTAGAATGGTCCTCAGATGAGGGGCCAGGGGGCCAAGGCCCTGATCAAAAGCGGTTATAGAAGTTGGGTCACCAAACAGCACACACTCCATTTTGTTTTCATTAAGATGTAAGAAGTTAAGTGCCAGCCAGCTTCTCAAGTCTCTAAGACAGTCGAACAAAGGCTGCAGTGACATGCCTCTCAGTGCTGTCAGAGGTAAATATATCTGGATATCATCTGCATAGCAGTGAAAAGAGAAACCATATTTCTTTAAGATAGATCCCAATGGAAGCAAGTATAGTGAGAACAGGACTGGACTGAGAACAGACCCTGGGGGGACACCACAGGAGAGGGGGACTGAAGAGGAGGAATGGGCACCAATGTTAACAGAAAAACTTCTGTTAGTGAGGTATGACCTGAACCACTCAAGTGCAGTACCTCGGATACCCACATAATGCTCCAAGCGGGACAGGAGGATCCCATCATCCACTGTGTTAAAAGCAGCAGTGAGATCTAGAAGTACCAACAGAACAGAATCTCCGGCATCCCTGGCCAACAAAATGTCATTATTAATTTTTAATAATACAGACTCAGAGCTGTCTTTTGATTTGAAACCAGATAGATTTTTTTCCCTCAATGCCATTGTCCCTTAGAAATGACTGGAGTTGAATAAAGACAATCTTCTCAAGCACTTTTGACATAAATGACAGTTTACACACCAGTCTGAAGTTAGAGAGGAGTGCTGGGTCCAAGTTGGGCTTCTTAAGAAGAGGCTGGAGGAACCATCCCTGCACTTAGGCAGGATAAGGGTCAGAATGCTAGACCCAACTGTCTTATAAACATTCTTAAAAAGTCAGTTTGATGTGTGTGATGTGCTGGACTACTTCTGATAACACAGACAGAGACGCAGGTTCAAACCAGTCATGGACAGCTGAGCACAAAGAAATAGCAGCTAGATCAAGAGAAATGGCAGCAGAACACAGTCTAATGCTGGAAGTTTTGTCAGTAAAATAGTGGAAGAAATCCTCACGTTTCAGTGGATACATCAGGGTGAGAAGCAGTAGCAGTAGTATAACAAGCAAAGCTATTTGTGACCAGTTATCACCAGCTGCATGTGGTGATGGGTAATGATCAGGGCCATTTGTGTTTCATGTATCTATTCATGACACAGCTAAAAAGAGACATAAAAATGTAACAGATGTATTTAAAAAGGCTGAAGAGCTGATTCGAAATTAAGCTGATATTGATTTTCATCTGAGACATGAAGGTGAGTAAAAATACCAGGACTGATAGAAGATGCAAGGTAAGTAAATCACTTGGCCATTCCTATCTGTGCCTGCATGCTGAGTCCGGTACTGTACACTTTCTAGACACATGACTGCACCCCCACCCACCCAAGCAACTCCATCATGAAGTTTGCGGACACGACAGTGGTTGGGCTCATCGTAGAGGAAGATGAGTTTGCATACAGAGACGAGGTGGTAAAATTGTCATCATGGTGCAGCAATAACAACCTACATCTGGATGATGACCTGGAAAACTAACACCACTGTGCTGATCAAGAAGGCACATCAACAACTCCACTTCCTGAGGGTCCTGAAAAACAACGGCCTAGCCAAGGAGCTGCTTTCTCAAGTGGGATTGTTTGTTTTTTTGTATCACTCTATATATAGTTATATTCTATAAGGTCTTAAACCATATACACTGTAAAGTGCCTTGAGATGACTTTTGTTGTGATTTGATGTCTATATAAATAAACTGAATTGAACTGGTGTCCTTCTACAGATGCTGTGTTGAAAGTGTACTGGTGTACTGTATCTGAGAGTGGTTTGACAGTTGCACTGCTCAGGAAAAGACAGAGGGTCATCAACACAGCACAGAACATCATCGGCTGTGCTCTCCTCTCTTTAGAGGAGCTGTACAGATCCCACTGCCACAGAAAAGCCCGCAGCATCTTGAAGGACACATCCCACACAACCCATCACTTGTTCCAACTGTTACCCTCAGGGAAGTGGTACAGGACAAAAAGACGAAACAAACGGACTGAAAAACAGCACGTACCACAGGGCTGTTGCAATAATGAATATACACTGAAGAGTTTGCCTCTTTTCACTTATAAATCAACTATGGTGCAATCAAAAACATTCAAATGTGCAATGACATGAGGATATTGCTGCAGAATGTATGATACATGCCCTCACGTTTTTATAAACAGGTGTTTTTATTAGTATTTTCTTTTTTTAATATGTGTACATAGGTAAGAAAGCTTTTGTAGCATAGTTAGATCTTTTACACTGATCTTATGCACTAATGAAACTGCATGTGGAAAAATCCAGTGATCCAGGGCTTTGTAAGAAAAAAACAAACAAAAGGTGAAAGTTTCCAAAAATAAATTTCTATCTCTGTGTACATGGAAATCACCAGAGAAAAACAACATCAGGTAAATCAGGGACATTTTTCAGTGAAAGTAATTTATCTGTCAGCTCAGCTCCATCTACATTCACAACTAAAGTAAAATGTGGACAGTACTGTAACTTCATAGAACATGCTGAATCCAGCAGCTTACTACACAAAGAGATACAGTGGAACCTTGGATTGCAAGCATAATTCGTTCCAGAAACGTGGTTGTAATCCAAAGCACTCGTCAAAGTGAATTTCCCCATAAGAAATAATGAAAACTCAGATGAATCGTTTCACAGCCTAAAAATATTTGTATAAAAATGATTAATACAAAATATAAAGTAAAACCAGTCAAACCAGCATTCACTTTCTGGACTGAAACGCCCAGACCACCGTACTTTCACTACTTCTCTCATTAATGAAATCTATTTCTGTACTTTTGCTGCAGTTATTGTGCAAATGTAAATATGCAGACGTCCCTCACGCAGCACATGAGCACAGCATACAGTATAATTTACTGTTCCAACGGATCCTGACTAATTATGAATAATTAATGAAGTTACTGATGTTGCGACACCTGCAGAAATGCGCACAGAAGTTCTCACCGTGGAGATGTTTCATATGGATCCGTTTACTGAGCAATGTCTACACACTCACAGGAAATAATTCTACACACAGCTGGAAGCTAGAAACTAAACTTTTGTGACTTTTGTGACTGGAATGAGGAGACAATATAGGTGAGTCTTATTCATCTAATATGCTGCAGAGAGAAGTTGTGATCACGTGAGGCTCGGCAGACAAGACAAGACGTATACATGCTACTCGTATTGTAAGAACTCGCTCGTTCATCAAGTTGAAATTTATGAAAATTTCTTGCTCGTCTTACAAATCACTTGCAGTCCAAGGTTCCACTGTACTTTTGAACATATGTCATGTAATATAAAAAGTGTCAATCTCATTTTGCTGCACCACACTTATGCAGCAAATAACAAACACTCTGCACCATTACTGCTGTAAACAGAAAAGTCACCAATTTATTTGCTCTTTAAAAGCCTGGATTATACACACAACAGCTAAATGGAAAAGAGATACAGTATATACATCATAATGCATTTATGTCTAATAAAATCTTTGAAATTAGTGGTAAAGATGTTGAGAGAAACTATTTTTCGAAATCTATACAAGAATGCATGTATTTCAGAAATAAGCAATGGAATTAAAATACAAATACCTGCCTTGTGGTGTTGTGATTGTCTTCTTGTCTTTGTGAAGACACTTCTGCTTGATGATGAAGGCAACAAATAAAATGATGACAGCAGATATGATGGAGATTAAAATGGGGATTAAACCTGTCAAAAAAAAAAAAAATCAACAAAACACTCACAACAATCAATTATACTCTTAAAATTTGTGTTAGAAATAAACTTACGTTGTCTTGGTTCTTTGATGTCCGTCCTGCTCATGTCCTCTTGTCCACAGGACGTCTTAATGTTGACATAAAGAGTCTTATTTTCAGCAGGGTTGGCAGCCACACATCTATAAGAGGAGTTGGAGTCCTGCTTGTGAACAGAGAGAGACAGAGAGAGAACAGAGCTGTTCTGCTTCACTGTCTCCTCGTCTTTGTACCACAACAGTGTCGTCTCTTCAGATTTGTCCACAACACACAGCAGGATGCAGCTCTCAGAGCTCACACTCAGTGTGTTCACTGCAGGAGCTGAGACAGAGTCTGGAGGGGAAATTAATCAAGATTAGACAATATGACTGAATTCAGAAGCCCTAAACTCCAGTAAAAGTGACTTTGAGGGTGCCAGGCAGTGTGTCGCAAAAATTGTTTTGGAATCTACACACAGCTACATCAAATACTGTGTGTCCATGCACATACAGCATTCATGGTACTGTTGGTGTGAATTTGACCCCTGGACCTTGTGTCTATGTAGAGTATATTTGCCCATACTGCCAATGAAAGGACTATGAAGATTTTCACTGTAAACTAAGAAAAGAACCAGTTTGTTCAAGTCTCTCTCAAATTTGTAGCTCAGTGTACACATGAAAAGTGAGTAAAATAGTAATTGAGTAAACAAGACCAAAAAGAAGTGCAAAAACTGGCTCCTTTCTCATGTCCACAGACTTTCAGTGTGCAGAGTCAGTGCAAACATTTCACTCAAATTCAAATATGTCAGCATGTAGAAACTTGTCTTTGGCTCTGGTTTCATGGGCACAGTGCATGTTTTCTTTTTTTTTTAACTCATTTCCACTGACTTTGTATGAATGTTTAAATTCCCCCAAAAGGCCCGCTTCTGGTAGTATGTACATTAATGAAAAGTCAGTCATGACCAACAGTTTTCATGTTGCAGGTATTAACACTAAGAGTTAAGAGAAATAACTAGGTTAGTCATATATTTATATATTCAGAAGGCAGAGCTCATACTTGCTCCACTGTTGACAGAAAATAAAGCCACACATACAGTATGAAACAAGCTCTATGTTTGTAGTTCCACTCCTCACATTGTTCAGAGGAAACGATAGCTAATGTTGAAGCTTACAAATGTATTGCTGCTTCTTCTTTCGTTCTACTTCAGGCCATCTCATCCCCATTCATTACAAAAAATGCACCATTTCCCCCAACAATCTCCACACAGTAACCCATAAAGACAAAGAGAAGCCTATTTTTAGACATTTTAGCAAATGTATTAAAAATAAAAAACTGAAGTCTGTCATTTCTGAAAGTAGTCACACCCTTAATCAAGTACAGTACAGAACTTATTTAGCAGTAAATGTCATGACTCATGTTTTTCCTCACTCTGCCCCCGTCTCTGTTCTCCCTCACTAATTGTTCCCCGCTGTAATCCATCACTCATTAGACCACTCACTATTTAACACCTTTACACTCTCTACCTTCCCTGTCAGCTCATTCCAGGTCTGTCCCTGTTTGCCTTCATATCACGTAGCTTTACCACTTCCCCCTGCACACCTTGCCTTTGTTTGACTTCTACCTGCTCCTCACTCGTAAGTCAGTTTGGTTTAGGTTTGTGTTCTCATGTTACACCTCCCAGTCTTAGTTCCCCCTCTTCACCTCCTGGTTAGCCCATTCCCTGTAATTTAGCACGCGTCTAGTCATCTACTCGGTTCTTTTCCTAGTTTAGTCTTGTTCAGTTAGTTAGCTCCCACGTTCCATCTTTGTTCACATTTGTTTGCTGTTGTTAATTTTATAATAAAGCACACAGCCATTTTTACAACTCTCTGGTTCTGGTCTGCTTATTGGTTCTGTCATTAATTAAACCTGATTGCTATGATAGTAACAAGAGTTCTGACTCTTCTTGGTTAAGTCTCTTCAGGCTTCTCACACCTGGATTTGAGCAGTTTATTTAAAGATTCAAGATTCAGGTTCAAAAAAACTTTTAAACTATTAATCCAAGAGGGAAATTGTTGTCATCCCTTCTGACGGATTAAATCTGGGCTTTGGTTAGATTACTCAAGGAGACTTGTCCTGAAGACACTTCAGCGTTGCCTTGGTTGTTTGCTCTTTCTTCAAGGGCTTCTGGCTTGTATTTGGCTGCATTCATCAATCCTGATCAATCTCCCTGTCTCTGCTGATGAGGTGCATCCACATAGCATGTTGCTGCCATAACCACGCTCCACCATAGGGATGGTGTTAGCCAAATGAAGAACTGTGCACTCTAACATACAGTACTTGGAGTCCTTCCCATAGAGATGCTTCACCACAATTTTACGTCACAAAGTTCACGTCTTGGTCTTCGTCCTGATCTGCAGTGTGATTTGTGGGACAAATATATATATATATATATATATATATATATATATAAACGGGTCTGTGCCTTTCTAAGCTGTGTTCAATTGCCCAAGTGGAATCTATTCAAGAAAAATTAAGCAAACAGGAAGCACTTGACTTTAATTTGGATCCACAGTAAAGGGTCTGAATCATTTTATAAATGAGAGATTGCAGGTTTTTTTTTTAACTTTGTAATTAATTTGCAATTAAAAACTGTTTTCACTATGTTTGCCATGAAATGGAGGGGGGATTGGAAATAGTGTCATACTCCTTTGCAATTGTATCTCTGTTATGCCTACCTTATATGTCCCCAAAATTTCAATAAAAGTATAAATAAATAAAAATGTTCGCTATGTTATATTATGGATTATTGTGTGTAGATTGATGGAAAATTCAAACTAAGTTTTGAAAGCAATAAAATGTGCAGGAAAGGTGAGAGGCAATGCTTCAGATGTGACTGTACTGTCACAATCTTGTCTTGGACTGAGCAGTCTCGAACTAAGACAGTATTTTATGTGACTGTCCACAGGGACCAAAGAGTATATGTAACCTTGCAGACATTTTAATTAAAACAATAAACAATGTCGAATATCCAATGCAACCACATATTTGTTTTCTGACAAGAATGAGTTGGCCCACAATCTTAAGTTTTAACAAGATGCAGCTCTGATTCTTTCTCAATTAGAACAATAATTCAGTTTAGCAGGAACATTTTACTGTAAACACATTTTAAATCTTCTACACATTTACAAAAAACATTCCTCTGACCTTTCCTCAACAACAAATCATTTTCAATAGTTGATGTTTTTCCAACTAATCCCTTCGGTGAAATGTAGCATAACTCAGAATTAATGAAAAAAATCTGTCACCGTCAACAATTGCAAACAAACCAAATTATTAGACATTATTAGACATAAACATTGTTCACGAGTCCCAGATCTCAAGTCAAGTCCCACACCTCTGTGTGTGCAACTGAAGCGAGCAAACTTGAGCAGTCTCTTATTCAGCAGGCTAAAGGGATTTTATCTAACTCTTCTCATGTGCTGAATTCAGAGAATGTGATGATGAACTCTGGGAAGAGGTACAGAGTAATTTGTGAGAGCACAGTCATTATAAACACTCATTAATGAGAGTTTTTCTTTTTTATTGACAGATAGGGGTGGGAGATACTTAGATAACCGAGGATACTGATGTTGTTCAAAAGGCCAAAAAGTTCTCACCAGGTGTTTATGTTAAGAGTCATGTGGTTGGCAAATGTTTTAGACATGTGTTTGTGGTTAATTTGATGTTTTTTATGCTTCTGAACTATTTAATGTTTTATGTATTTTAATTGACATTGATGTCATGGTTTTATGTGTGCAGTAATTTCCCTTTATCCAAGATCATTTCTCCTGAGGTAAACAATAGAAAGTTACCTTAAAGAGAAGACGTCTCAAGTCTAAGTCGCAGAATCAAGTATCCATCTCTTTTATGCCACTATGCCCCATGTTTAGTTCCAGCTCTGTCACAGCATCAGCATTGTTCATTTTGTCTGATGACACCCTCTCTACTTTCAAGACTAGACTTTAAAACTTTCCTTTTTGATAAAGCTTATAGTCAGAGTTGGCTCAGGTGACTCTGAACCATTTCTTAGTTATGCTGCTACAGACGTAATTTGCTGGGGGACCTCCCTTGATATACTGAGCTCCTCTCTATCCATTTACTGTATATGCCACCATTGCATGTCATTATCTTTGTGTCATCTTTCTCCCTAGCAACCTGCCCAGTGTTTTGTCTGTTGCTTGTTGTTCTTTTCTCTCTCAACTTTTCAATTTCCCTAACCGGTTGAGGCAGATGACCGCCCACTCTGAGCCTGATTCTGTTAAAGGGAGTTTTTCCTCTCAATGTTGCCTAGTGCTGCTAAAGGGAATTTGTTTGGTTTTCCATATACATGTAGTTCTGAAAGTTCTGAACCTTATTACACCTTGAGATAATTTGTGTTATATAGCTATATACCATAAATAAATTGAATGAAATGAAATGATGTTGCAATCATTAAATAACTGGTGGTGTATGAGCAGCAAAGTACTAGCATTCAGACAACTATTGATTTCTTCAAAAAGTTAACAAACAAACAGTTACAAGTTTCTGTTACATGCAACCAAGTGTTGCCAATGACAGCTTCTATTCCAACTGGGCAGTGACAAAAAAAACCCTCTGCTTCATCTATCATTAGCCTCTGTTATATGGCTCCACGATAACAGTTAGTTAATGATTATCTTCCACCTGCACAGTGGGAGGTGTACATTTAGAGTTATAAAGCTTAACGTTTTCCAGTAAGCTTGGAAAAAAACACATTTTTGCAGTGTTTGTCAGTATTGTGTCAACTTATTTAGCACTTTATTGAAGCGATATCATTAAAAAAAAAATTATACCCAACTCTTCTGTGTTTTGTGACCACACCATTCCATCAAAATTTAATATTTCTAAAGTCTAGTGCATCATGTTTATACACATTTCCAGAAATTCACTCACACTTTGCTATAATTTGAACACACTTTTGCATAAAGCAGTGTACAATCTAAAAATGACGTGCAGTGCAGTGCAGCAGCAGGAGCTTCAATTGGCCAGTGGTTACGTGTTGGTGGGAATCTGACCTATCAGAGTTCCTGTTTCCTCTCTGCAGCGTTTAACATGACCACAAAATGGAAACCCTCAATGAAAACAGGAAACAAATGAACTGTGAGATGCTGATGCAGGATGTTCTGAAACAGTGACATCATGGGTGATCAGGCCCCACACAGGTCAGTCTTATGGTGGAAAACATGGCTTCTTCATGTGAAAGACTTGTTTGAGCTAAGAGCATAATATCATCAGGCAAATATCAAACCTATTTTATAGAATCAGCTATTTCTGCCACAGCAAATACATCTAAAGAGAGTAGCCATGAGTTCAGTATTTGCTTCATGTTATGACAAGACATTAAAGTTTCACATCACATGCTGTTAGTCCCATTTCTGACCTCAGCATGATGCTACTCCATGATTGGTCATGCAGCTCTTCCAAAGAACTTATGCTGTGACTATATTCACAGTACTGAGATCGTCAATGGGGCTAGAATTAATACAATATAAAAACTTATAAATAAACTTACCGTACACTGTGAGTTTATAAGATGTAGAGAAAACTCTTCCTTTTTTAGAATCAATAGTATAAATCCCTGAATCTTCTCTCTGCAGATCTGTGATTGTAAAGAGTCCAGTGTTTTTGTTCCACACAAGTTTGTTCTCATAAATGTTCTCTAGTATCTGGAATTTCTTCTCAGTCACCATAGCAATAGTCTTTCCTCCATATGAATTAAAAAATCCAAGCTCCAGCACAGGATCAGGTAGAGTGATGTTTCCTCCCACAGTTCCTGTCAGGTTCTTCACCTCCTCACTAACAGATGACATCATCACTGTAAAATACAGAATCAACAAACTGTCAACAAATATGAACAATGTGGAGCTGGTCCACTGACAATGAATAACAAACTCAGTAAAGTTCCTCTTCACTGACCTGCTGTCTTTACTGTCAGAAATCAGTATCCAAACATTTTCTCTCCCTCTGATAAACATTTACAATAAATGCATCTCAGATAAACAGTATTTAAATAAAGTTTATCAGATAAACCATTCCTGATGAGCTAAAACTGAAGCAAATCATAGCAGTTCAGTAAGAGCTGTGTGATTTTTTGCAATGTATTTGTCACCTTGGTGTGACTGTTACACAAACAGACACACTAAGCAGGGTGGGACACATGGTGTTGACCCTCATAAGCAGACAAAATGCTGCTTAGGCAGCAGCTACTGTAAATGTCATTATTATTCAAATCTAACATAGAAATATCTAATGTAGATGAGTTTGCATCGATTTAGCAGCCAGCAGTCTTTCCCAGTTTTAAACCAGTTCAAGTATTTCAGACTTATGTTTAGTTAGTTTATTATAATTTTTCAGTTACTTATTTACAGTCACGCAGATAAAGAGAAACTGAAAATAGAAAAACAATGAGCTGAAAGAAACGCTCCGCAGAGTTGAGGGAAACTTTAGAACCCGTTGACAATTCTTCTTCAGCAACTCTTCATAATAATCCTCATCTATTGTTCATATATAATATTAATTACAGCCACCAAAGCATCTTTTTTTTTAATAAAACACCTTCCTATACTTTGTCCTGTAGCTTCACTGTTTAAATTAAATGTTACATTTGGTGAAATAAAATAAAGTTCATTCAGCTTTAAATATCTATCTCTATCTATATATCTTTAAATATAAGTTTCTGCCTGTTTTCGTCATTAATTTATGACATTTCTTCCCATTTTAATCTTCTATGTCACTTTGTTTGTCCCACAAGTTCTTTCACTTTGTTACTCTGTTTTCCTGTTTACATAGAAAATAGTCTATTGTTGTGCAGTTCACACTAGAACCAGGATGTCCAAGGAGATTCTGCTGAGAGTTGCCTACACCACCTGCTGACTTCACACCTCCATTAGTATCAAATTCTTGTGGAAATCTGTTCTGTCTTTTAACTGCATTTGGATCAGTGCTTAATGAAGACGCTTCACACTGGACTGGACAAAGAGACTAATCTCCAAAGTTTTTGTCTGTTCCTAACCTTCCTGTTTCCTGTATTTGGAGGACATCACCACAGATTGTTTACTGCAAACAAGTTTTCAGTGTTTTCAGTAATAACATCAGCAGATGAGTGGAAAAATCCAGCTCTGCTTTATCAGCTTGTTTCCCTTTCGAGACACACAGCTAAAGCTCTTTTTCATTTATAATGAAGATGTGTTGATTTTCTATAGATTTTTAGTCTGGCCTTATTATTAACATCTCACACAAAATAAAAAGATGCCTCAGAGCCACCATAAACCACAGAGAAGAAAAGAGAGTTTCTGTGTCTTTGGAAAGATCAGCATTCAGCAAAATCACAGAACATCTTCCTGTATGTCGATCTTTGCCTCATTCACTTTGTTCTAGGTTTTCACATCTGTTACAAACTGAGGATGGGATCAAGGATTATAACTGCTGCAAAACTACACAAACAGAATGACAATCGTATCAAAAGTACAGTGGCTGGGACGTTTCAATCCATAAAGTGAATGCAGGTTTGACGTGCATGATTTTTCCGCCAGGTCACTTGCGCCCCACCTGTCACAATTCTGGGCCCCACACTTTGAGTCACTGGTTTAAGGTAACTAAGCTAAGTAACTTACATGTTATAGGCTGTATGTTAGGTTGTGTCCAAGACCTGGTGTTTCTCATCTCTCTGCTGTCACTGTTTTGATAAGAACTAATAAGAATCAGCAAAGTGTCCCCAGTTAACAGTGCACACTCACTTCAACTTAACATTAAAATTATTTTCCCAAGCTCAGAGAACCTGTTTATCCAGCTGAGAAGTCTAACTATATTTAGTCTAATACTAAGTTTACTTGAGTGAGTTTCCTATAAGTTACTTGAGTATTTCAATTGTCTATTTCAGTGGTTCTCAAACTTTTTACACTGGATACCACCTAAAAATATTTGGCTCTCCAAGTACCACCATTATGACCTGTGTTAAAATACAGGAACACAGGCCTAATTATACAATACACAATTCACACAAAAAGCAATTATATTACTATTAGGATTAATATATATTATTGACTTATTGGTATTTATTATAAATTAGAACCATGTCCAGTTTTGTTGGCGACGTTTGATTCAGACACATGTGAGCAGACAAAACACAGGTCGGTAATAACGTTGCTAAATTGATTGAAGTTCGGTGATCACTGACATGCAGAAGGCAGGCAGCTGTACAGCTGAGCGCTAATGCGCACACTTCACCCGTTAGCTCACTCTGGATTCAGAAATGAGTGATTTACCATCACATCCTGATCAACCAACAGACTTCATCGACTAGACTTCAGCGATGTCTGTGAATAAGGCTGTT
>JAUMHL010000001.1:25660974-25680306 GCA_032362345.1 Sandelia bainsii | reverse complement strand
GACTAAATTGGCCCACTTTTTAGTTTATAAAAGTATACTTTAAGTATACTAAAAATAAACTTTTATATATACTTTTACTTCACTATAAATGTACTAGTATACTTTCTAGGTTATAAGAGGATACTTACAATATACTATTTTGTATACCTAGTACAAATACTAAACTTATAAGTATACTATTAGTTTACTTGTAGTATACTTTTAACCTATGTTTGATTGGTACACTTACTAGAATAGAGGTGAAACTTCTATTTTACTTCTACATGTAACAAATACTTCACAAGACACCAGACAGTTGTGTTACTATCAGAACTATCAGTTTGCTTCATTTGCAATAAACTATGTTTAAAGGTTTAACTACCAAGAACATTATTTGAGTAAAGAAGTTAGTCATTGAGAGGGAAAGTCTATTAACTGCTCACCCTTCTCACTTACGGTTTTAACTATTTTATTTTTTAATTAATGATTTCCCACATTTACTCTGTTCAAAAGGTAAAACACATGTTACACAACAATTTGTGACAAATTCTTCTTTTAAAACATCAATTATTTGTTTCATAGTTGTTTATTTTCACAGTTAAATTGCTGAAATGCATGCTGGGTATTTCTTTGTACTTGTTAGTATACTTCAAGTATACTTCAAGTATACTACATACTACATAGTATACTACAAGTACAGGCTAAATGTACTTATACCTTTCTGTATACTTGTCAGTATACTTAAAGTACTCTATACTCCAAGTATAGTTAAGTATAAGTACAAGTATAGGCCAAATGTACTTATACCTTTCTATACACTTGTCAGTATACTCCAAGTATATAACAGTGACAGCCAACATTAATGTGCTCATAATATAATTTTTTGGTGGTGCGTCGTCCGACCGCCCTTATGGACAAACCGCCCCTGGTGTCAAAGGTATATAAGTGTGTTTAGTGTTTTGCAAAAAGTGTGAAGCTGTTAATGTGCTTATAGTTGTGCAAATCTGGGCTGGTGTTTTGCTCCTTGACTGACACATCTGTCCTGCTGCCATTAAGATGCTGCTGAGATAAAACAAACTGTATTGTTAAACTTGTCTTGTTCCTGATAATACATATAATTAGGGCTGCAGTGATCATTCACACTACTATTTAACCTGAAAATTATTTTATTTTAGTAATTAATTGATCCAGAAAATCACAGTTTCCAAAAGCCCAAGTCACTTTTTATCATAAAAACCAGCAATACATATAATACATTTATAATGTTTTTAAAGATGAACACGATTGGCTTCTGACCTGGATCTACTTATTCCATGTTACCAGGACTGTATTGGAATTTATAGATTGTTGTACTGCAACTTTTATGTGTACTTGTTCCACAAAGAAAGTACTGTGATTTGGTTCTGATCCTTACATAAGGTGAACTTTATTGCATTTATTTTAAATTGTAACACAGTGAAGATGTGATATTACCGAATAAGAGATGTAACTGATTTTAAAGATGTTAACACAGATTCAAAGCATCATTCCTGGTGCTGTTCTTCACAGAAATATTAATGGCTTGACAGTGGAAAATCTATTTAATTTAAAGTACAACATTCAGCTCTCTTATATCATTTTTTATATACAAAACCATGACAACTGAGTTCTACACTTTTGTTTTGTTTGCATAAAACACATTTGTATTTTTATCATTTCATCTTTTACACCATATAGAAACATAACTAATTAACAAAAATAACAAAGCTCTATGGGACAGTTCTCATCTCTCATGTTTATGGTGGTAAATAGAAGATACACGAGTTCCACCTAAGATACTGAGAATTCTGATGAGGTCATGGTTTCACTTTTTTGATGGCATTTCTCCACCACAATCACATCAATAAGTCAAACCATTATGACAGCTTGCAGACATAATACTGATTATATTATCTCAAACAACACAACATGTCAGAGTCTGAGATGTATTAGATAATAAGTAAACTCATATAATCAATAGAAGAAATGGATACAAGGAGTGTTATGGCCAGACAGCAGGGTCAGACCATCAGAGCAACAGCAGGGCTTGTAGGGTGCACCAGGTCAGTGGTCATAAGGGCTATCATTGGACTAGTGAAACAACTGGAAGAACTCACTTTTGTGTACATGTCACACTAAGAGAGGCACTAACTGAAATACAGCTCTACAGCAGCATTATTGCTCTGTAACTCTACATGGAGCCTTTAACAATATTAAAGAAAAACACCTAATGCCAAATGACTGGTGCTGGTTGATGGAAAAAATACAACTAAAAAATCAGAGTTCATGACGGAAAGACCAGAGCACACTTCTACAATATCCTTCACATGGAAGATATGAAGATACATTTTTACAAACTGACACATTTGAATAAACAAAATGTATTATTAGTTATTAATTAGTGCTGTCGATCCTGTTTCCATGATTAGTTTCTCCAGCACCAGTGTTTTATGTCAGTGTACTGAATGTAGAGATTCTTCAACTTCATATTCCTGACTTACTGTATTGTAGGTTGAATTATTCTTTGAGTTGATTGGCTTTCAGATACAGATGGTGATGAACATCATGGCAGAATATGATCATCACTGCATAGATGTTTGCTTCAGTTTAAATGAAGCTCTTTACAAAGGAATGGATCATTGACAGAGAGGATGGTAATCATTTCTGAACTTGCTTCTTGTCCTTTCTTTCGCACCATGTCGATCACTTCTCGTGCTTTGTCTGCTCTGGTGTTGGCTCTTGCTGCTTCAAACTCAGCATCGGTTATAACCCTGCACTGCAGAAGTTCATCCAGCAGCTTGTCTAGAACAGGATCAGACACCCTGTCGATAAACTGCGATCGAGCCCTTTGCAGCTTCTCCTCTGCTGACGTCTTGTTCCACAGCGTTGGCTGAGTTATATCTGGAGAAGTGTGTAAGGATGAAGCTGCAAAATAATTAAATTCAACAGTCAGTTCTCACATTTAAACAGAGACCGGCTAGAAATTGGGAGCATGTTTGTGATTTTTAACAATCAGGTTAAATATACTCAGTACTTTTCAACTTTCTGGGTCTGTCAGTAGCACTTAGCTCAAAGCCTCATTCATTTTACAAAATCGCTGGGTTCTCTACATTTTAGCAGTACTCAAATGATTCTTCAGTGCTGAATTCAACTACATCTTGTGTTCTAATGGAAACTGACAGCAGTGTGCATGTGTTTATGTTAATAAAAAACACGTCAATGTACAGTAAATCCCTTTTTTAGACATGGAACACATAACACTGCTTACTTCATGATGGTTTGTTGGCATTCAGACACAAGTGAATTGTACATTAATGATCATCATGACTTCATTGAGACCTGACAGGACATTTATGGAAGGAGCCAAGTGCTCACGCAGTATTTGGCACTTAAGGGAACTGGAGCACAGGTACAGAGACAGGTGGACTGAAAGCAGCAGTGAACTAGAAAAAAGGTTATGATAGCAAGGAAGAGTGTTTTTCCTGCTTTAATAATGTTAATACCTGCTCATACAGACATGAGATGGTCTAGAAAGTTAATTAACACAACAAGATGCATGTCTGAAATGGACTGTGCTTTTACTTTAGTGCCAAACTACTGCAGACTGCATGCAATGTAGATAGCAGTGTTTCCTCTACCACATTATTATGGATATAACTGGTTGCTGCCAGGGCTGAATGATACAGGTCGTAGCTTTGATTATCACTGACATGATGGTGTTGCTGTGGTTGTGGCTGGAGACTGTGTTTCACCTGGCTATGACATTAGTTGGGTGAACTATGTGTTGCACATTGCAGCAGTTCTGCTTTTTGAAAGGTGCAATAAATACATCATGTAGCATTAAATATTTTATTTCAATTACATATCCATGAGTCTAAATAATTATGTAAGGAATGTAAAATCTTATGCAAAGTAATGCTCAAAGAAATCTCTCTTTGCAGTCTTTACAGTCTGGGTTATATTTGTTTTAGCTCCTGCCTAACAGGAGCGTGTGGGCAATTCATAGTCATTCAGTGTTAATGTGATACAGTGGTCCTGAAATAGGGATGCAGTGGTCTTGATGTTGATTTTTAACTCAAACTGCACATTTTGCTCCAAACCTCTGCTATACACTGAGTGCTGTTGTTTTTACCAGGCAGATGAAGGCTGTACTCCCAGACTTGTTTTCTGTGTGGATCTTGGACTATCAGAGTCACCTCCTCTGTGCTTGTCTTCAGAGTGATCTCAAACAGTGGGTGGTAATTTGGTCCATAATGTTCAAAAAAACGTGCACGCTGAAATTAAATGAAAATGTCATTAAGTATTTTAAATTAAATGTATGAGAATTGTATTAATTGTGTGATACTTACTGGAGGCTGTATTTTGTAGCCCTGTGGGTCAGTGTGGAGGCTGTAATGTTGGTCTTTGTGAAGACGACATAAGGACGGGGCCTGGATGTACTCTGAATCATTATGTTGTGCTTTCACCTTCAGTAATATGACAACATTTTGTTAGAAGGTTTTAAGACTTTATTACTTTGAGGTGGTTAAAAACAGAGCTGGGACTGATGGTGTCTGTGATGTTATAGAAGATTTTACCTCATGCAGAGGGACGTTGTTTGGTAGCAGAATGACACTGAGGATGAGGTCTGCTCTGCATGTTTGTCGCAGAAACAGCAGCACTTGGCCATTTATTGGTGTCCTGAAATTCACAATCCTCTTGATGATGCCAAAGACAGAGAGGTGAGGGACGTCTATGACCACATGGGTTTCAGTAATCTCCAGCGGCTGTATAACACTCATACCATCATCAGTGATGTGGACAACAGAGAGGTTTTCAGAGACCAGTGCTGTGAATACACACAAGTATCCAAAATTATTGGTTTTCCCTACAGAAGTTTAATATTATTTCAGTGTCAAAGCACCACTGGAGACTTTTGGTACAGGAAACACAAAAAGACATTAATTTATGTTGATGTCATGAATGATCATAAGACACTGAGGTATTCTTACCAGGATCAGGTTCACAGTGTGGGAGGTGCAGCTGATGGATGGAGCCCTGAGGACACGTGATGCTGAACAGTGGCCCTCCAGGCACCTTGCTGGTCGGTTGGAGGAGCGTTTCATCCCAGATCAAAGTCTTGTACATGACCTCTCCCTCATGAGTCACATTAAACACCAGCCCGGTCAAAGAACACTGGAACATACCTGAACTGGGGAAGTTGAAGCTGCACAACAACATTTAAAGGGAAACATTTGTTACAGTTTGTTACAATTATCCTAGTTTCATTCATTCCTTTATCAAAACGTGTGTGTGATTGTGTGAAGCAGATACACCATCACTGCAGAAAATATTCATACCCCTAAATTTAATTTGAAATAGAAAAGAATTACATTTTTGTTTATCAGTCTACACACAATAACCCATAATGACATGTTTGTTCCTAGGCAAAGAACTAATGGGAAGAATGAATGCAGCCAAATATAGTGAAGTCCTTGTTCCTATCCTGTTCCTGCTCCAGAGTGCATAAAATCTGAAACTGAGATAATAGTTCACTTTTTAGCACGACAGTGACCTGAATCAAAAAGCTAATGCAGTGTTTGAGTAGCTTCTGATCAAGTCTCTGACTGTCCTTCAGAGGCCCAAACAAACCCAGATTTAAATCCCATTTAATATCTGTGAGTGTGAGATCTGAAAATGTCAGTTCACAGATTCCTCATCCACTCTGACAGAGGCTGTGGGGATACGCAAGGAAGAATGGGATAAACTGCATAAATCCAGGTGTGAGAAGCTTGTTAACCAAAAAGACTTGAAGCTGGGATAGCTTTTACTTAATAATGAATTAAGCATGTGTCGTTGAGAGAAAGAATTTTATTTTTATACATATAATATTTGCAAAAATTAAAAAAAGTTTTTGCTGCAATTTATTAATAATATATTTAATAATTTAATAAATGTAATCCATAGAAAAATTTCCCAAAAGTGAAGACATGTGAATACTGTCCGACAGTATAAATTTTTAGTAAACTCTTAAACTAACAGAGTTTGTTTCATAGAGTACATTATCCAATAACATACCATCCAATAAGATGCTAGGGATAGGGTAGATTTGATCAAAACGATCAAACTCTGAGTGACTGATGACAGGTACCCAGTTCTCCTATCCTCTCCTACCTTCCAATTTCAACCAAACTGTCAACCAAAGAAACAGAGTTTAAGAACACTTGTCTGCATCCATGTTTTAATCTCTTCCAGACAGTCACTGAGCGTGGAGTGAGTGGAGGTGGTGAGGGATTTGTTGGCCATGTAAAGCTTAATGTTGCTGACATATGTAAGTTGAGTCAGTGTTTTCTGATGATGCTTTAAAGTGGGAGTCCCTCAAGGCTTGTACTTTGATTATCTTTTATGTCATATTAGGATCTGATCAGTTTAGTATGAGATACACAACAAAGGGAAGAAATTAGAAGGTGATTGATTTTTTTTTTTTCACAGCACTTTACTTGTTTGTATATCACTACTGAAATAGACAAAAACATAGACTTTGTGGTCTGTTTTGGAGCCTAGTGTGACCGGATGTGTTCTAAATGTTGGGCCTACTCAATAACCTAATAAATAAACAATAATTTTATGAATAATTTAAGGAAATAACCAGGAGTATATGTGTGTTTACCAGTATGAAATGTCTTTACTTTCTCTTTTCACCTCAGGTGTGAAGCTTGACTGAACCTGCAATCCAAAAGGACAAAATACAGTCAGTTGTTTTACCAGTGGTAGTAACTTGTGGTGTGGTGAATTGAGATACGGGTGGGCGATCTGGCCAGAAGATCTTTTTTTTTTTTTTTTATCAGAATGACAATCCATGATATAGATCTTTTTTCTTAATTTTGAATTGCACTGTAGAATACAGTCACACTAGAGGTAGCCAGTCTAATTAGTCCAATTAGTATAGTAGAACTAGTATATTAGGCTATATCATGAGACAAAGCAAGTTATTAAGTCCAAACTGCAAATTTGTAAAATGAAGACAGAGCTCTATGCTTACACTTATTTTTATGGGCACTGGTGTTCATAAATGAAAAAAACGTGCCAGAGATACTCAGCATGCTGTAATTAGCAGAAATCAATACTGTGTTAATGGCAACTGAAGATCTTGAAGAACACACTGATATGTTAGCAGCCAGCTGACTCAACAAACTATATTTTCCAATAACAGCTTGTTTCAAATACAGAAGTTCTTGGTTGAGAACATTTTGATCGATTTATTGACATGATCTGGATACATTTTTAACTGGGAACTAACAAGATTAGCAGAGTGTTTTCTCAACCCATTTATCTTGGAACTATAGAAACAATCCACCCTGACTGATCAGCAGAGTGAGTGATGCATCTCACTTCATAAATTATTTGTTTATACACAGCAGTGTCGAGGCCAATTTCTCCACTGACAGGGCCACACCAAAAGGAGGGTTTTGTATCTACCAACCACTGCACCACCTTGCTGCATAGTGTCAGAGCATCACTACTAAAATGTGTAAATGTAGACTCTCCTACCTCTCAGTTTTTGTTTAACTAAAAGGTGAAAAGTTTGCATCTTTTTGTTAACGTAGCGTAGATCCACATTTTGTGTGCACATTGTTTGGTGAAGTTAGCAAACAGAAATTGGACTATCTCTACTATTCACCTGAATTTCACCTGTGAGATACTTAAAGACTAGTCTTGATATCATATGATCATATCGCACACCCCTACTTTGAGGCTACCAGAAATACTCACATTATCCATTTTCAGCTTCACGACCCTGGACAGGGTTAAAGAAGATGAAAAAGAAACATGGAACACCGGGTAGAGAGGCTCACTGAAAGTAGTGTGGAAGGTATGAAGGAGAGTTTTCGTGTCACCAGACAGTGAGTAGAAAGACAGAATGCCACCTGACCAATCCAGAAACAGCCCCAGTCTTCTTTGTCTGGACAAGAATGCTTTTACATCAATGACTGGGACAGGTATAAAAGTCTCTCTACGCCTATGATAGAAAGAATAACCCTTCCATGTCGTCTTAAAGAAACACCAGGCCTTGTCACTCAGTTTAATTTGTGTGTCCCAGTGTGCTTTCCTTTCTAAGCTCTTATATGCCACACCAATTTCCACTGTTCCTTCCCATTCCACCTCCCAGTAGCAGCGTCCAGTCAGACCCTCTCTACAGAGCACCTGGCTCTCTTCATTAAATCTCTCTGGGCAATCAGGATAGGGCTGCTTCTCTTCAGTGAAGTTCACTTTCCTGTTACACTCAGACAGAAGAAGGTGTTCATTTGCTGTGTCAGGGTCGAGTGAGAGATTGCAGACATCTATCAAACAAAAGGAAAGAGTTAACTTTTGGTTTTGCTTATTCAATATAACATAGTAGAGAATAGAAACTTAGTAGCACTTTGAGCAGCTTACACTTGTGCAGAAGTAGTGGGTTTACCCAGTGCTCTTCATTATGGTCTATACTGTGACAGAGGAATACAGTGAGTCAGTGCTTTCAGCTTGACAGTCATTTGAAAAAAACATTTTCTCATACAACATCCAAGTAAGTTGACATTTCTATACTATGCAAAAATGTGTACAGTATACAAACTTGAGTTTTTCCAGTCTACAATTTGGGTCCTCGAGTCTCTCACAGAGCAGCTTCACTCCTGACTCTCCTGGGTGATTGTAGCTGAGGTCCAGTTCTCTCAGATGGGAGGGGTTGGACCTCAGAGCTGAAGCCAGAGAGACACAGCCTTCTTCTGTGATCCCACAGCATGACAGCCTGCAGGAAAGAGGGCTGTCACTAAAAACTTGCAAGTGTTACTGCAATGTTGTACAACATCTTGCTGTGTCATATTACCTCAGTATCTCCAGCCTGCATTTTGAACTCCCCAGTCCAACAGAAAGCAGCTGCACTCCTAAATCCTGCAGGTCGTTGCGACTTAGATCAAGGTTTCTCAGCTGAGAATTTGAGCTGAGAACTGCGGCAAACACTTGACAGCATTTGCTTTTAAGGTAACAACCAGGCATCCTGTAATCAACACAAATCTAATGATTGACAATTGACTATGACCATAGAACAATACAGTATGTGGAGGTAGTCGTATCATTAAATCATTTACCTGAATTTCTCCAGTTTACAGACTGGTCCAATCAAAGCAGAAGGGATTGTAGTCAGCAGGCTTAACTCATCATTGACATCTTCATACTTTTCTTTCGTCTCTGCCTCTTTCACAAAATATCCACTATAATCCTGTGGATAACTGTATATGCAGTCAGTCAAGTCCAGCACTCTCAAAGATGACTGCTTAGACTGAAGGATAGAGGCCAATGTGTGACAGTGCCGGAAATCTAGAGCAAACCCAGCCAATCTGTGAAAAATATCACAAATCCTTTCATCAGGTGCAGACGTGCTGGGGTAATTAACATTTTGTCAAACTGTTACACAGACTCAGACAGTCTGGCGAAACATAACAGATTTTGATGTTAAACTGACCTCAGTGTCTCCAGTTTACAGTTTGGACTTAGCAGTACTTCAAAGAGAAAGTTAGAAACAGGAACGTTGGCATTAGAAAAACAGACCAGGCAAAGTTCTCGCAAGCGGGAGTCTGCTGACTGAAGAATGGAGAGTAGTATGTCAAGGCAATAATCTCCCAAATGCCCACTCTGGAGTCTGTAAGAATCAGAAGAAATTCTGATTTCTGTGGTCAAATGAAATGAAAATGGAGGAAAATAACTGAGTTGCCCAGTCAGAAGCTGACTTGAACGACCATATTCCAAACATACATGGTAAGTTGCAATCTAACTACATTACAACTAAAATCTATTGATGTTGTCTGTTTGGTGCAAATAAACAGAGACAGCAGAAAGTATTCAAACATGTAAATAATGTAACAGAGAAATTAATCAGAATTCATACAGGACTTACACGGCTTTCTTGCAGTACTTTATTTGCAGGACGAGCTTCCATAGTCCCATAAATGGAGTAATGCATTTTGTCAGATCAAGTTCATCGAGCACTTCCCCAGATATCTGCAGCAAGGTGGACAGCACTGAACAGTCAATGGGTGAGAGTCTTACTCCTGAGGTCAGATACATTCCGATATCATTCTGAAATTTCTCCTCTTTTAGCTCAAACTTGCAGAGAAAAAGATTCATGCACCTCTCTGGTGGAATGTTTCCTGCATGAAACTTTCTCAAGTATGTCCTCATCTCCTCAACAGTGTCTGAGCTGCTCTTTGTCTGTGGTAATAATTGTTGTAGCACTGTCTGATGGGACTCCAGTGAGAATCCAAGGAAAAAGCAGAGAAACAAGTCCAGTTGACCTTTTTCACTCTGCAAGGCTTTATCCACAACTCTCTTCTGCAGCTCAAGGAAGCTCAGATCTGTGGAGTCAATACTCAGGAAAGATTCTAACATGCTGATGTTCTTCGTCACACAGCAGTGGAACATATACAGAGCAGCAAGAAACTCCTGAAGGCTTAAATGCACAAAGCTGAATATCTTTCTCTGGTACAGACCACGTTCTTGCTTCAGGATTTCGGAGCAAAATCCACAAAACACTGAAGCTTTGTCAACATCAATGTCACATTCCTTGAGGTCCTCTTCATAGAAAATGATATTTCTTCTCTGCAGCTGTTCAAAAGCCAGCTTGGACAGATTCAAAATCATGGCAGCGTTTTCTAATTTTGACGTCTTCTTCTGACCCTTCTTTGAGCTTTTCTTTCCGTATTTCTGTGTTGTTCTTTGGGTTTGAATGAGTAAATAATAAACGTACAGTTCTGTCATTGTTGTGATTTTTTGACTCCTGCGGTCACTCCATCCCTTCTTAAATACCTCAGCAATGATCCAACAAAAGATTGGGATATGGCCCATTAAGTAAAAGCTTATCATCCCTCTGAGATAAGACAGGACTTCCTTGGCCTGACTAGCACTGCTGAATCTCTTCTTGAAGTATTCTTCCTTTTGCTGGTCAGTAAACCCTTGTACTTCTGTCATCTGGTCAATATATTTAAAAGGAATCTGACTCACTGCTGCAGGTCGGGATGTTACCCAGAGCAGAGCATTAGGCAGCAGGTTGCCTTTGATGAGGTTTGTCACCAACACATCGACCGTCGATTTCTGATCTACTTCAATCACTCTCTGGCCCCCATTAAAGTCAAGTGGAAATCTACATTCATCCAAACCATCAAAGATGAATAAAACCTGCTTGTTAACAAGTTGTTGTGTATCATTTAGCTGTTTCATTTCCGGGTAGAAGTTAAGTAGAAGTTGCAGCAGACTGTACTCGCCCTCTTTGACCATGTTAAGCTCTCTAAAAGGGAGTACAAAGATGAAGTCAATGTGCTGGTTGGATTTTCCTTCTGCCCAGTTTAGGGAGAAGTTCTGCACAGCTACTGTCTTTCCAATGCCAGCTATCCCCTTTGTCATCACTCTATGGATGGGCCTGTCTTTTTGTTGGGTCATGATTCCTCCTGGTTGGAAGATATTCAAGGAGCCAATCTGTTGATAGAATGGTGCAAAATGTGCTGACCTCTCATCTGGGATGTTAAACTGTTCTAGAATCTCATGGGGTTTGCAGCCATATTCATCAATCTGTTGCGTAATGTAGATTCTTGTGTAGATATTCTCAAATCGAGATTTATTGGCTGATGTACCCTCACTTATCCATGTAAACTTTTCTTTCAGATGGGCTTTAAGTTTCTGTTTAACAATATGCACACTCCTTTCGGTGTCTGCAGATCTGTCACTAGACTTAGAATGTGTGCCTGCCTCTCTGCCCTCATCAGTTCTCCTCTCAGTTTCAGTAGTGTCCTTCTGGTGTATATTTGGCCTGTCAAAATGTAAAGAATGAAACATGAAAGTAAAAAAAAAGTAACATGTATTTTTATCTGCAGCATCATAAATATACAGTACACTTACAAGTTTATATAAATTCTATTTAATGACTGATTTCTAAAACCTTATGTTTTGTGCTGGGCTGTGGTATGATTGTGGTGCATTGGGCACAATCAGTTTTACACCATAGGTGATTCGCACTAACTCAAACTAGAAACTAACACAGGCAGTGTGAAATCCAAATTCCAGCTGTAAGTAGCTGGAAACGTGAAATTTCTTTCAGTATATGTGCCTGGTAGAAAATAGTCCAACAGAGAACCTCATGTCAAAAAACATCAGAAAGAGCGTAGGGTCCAGGGACATGAGGCCCATGGTCTTTTTCTGCCAAAAAAGCAAATAGGCTATACATTCACTCAGAATGAGAGGTTAAAAAAACCTGTTTTCAGCTAGAACTGAAACAAAAATCTACATTCAAACACTGAACGTTAAGAATGAATGTTAAGCCAATGCTGAAGATAGCCAGCAGCAACAATCAATAATTGTTTATTATTTTATGCATATTTGTCACACTTAAATTATTCTAATTATCAAACCAATTTTAATCATTTAAGTGTGACAAACATGCAAAAGAAATTAAGAAGGGAGCAAATACTTTTTCACAGCACTGTACTATGGGGAAGTCAATCATTTGTAATGTTATCTAAAGGTAGGTGCTACAGTTACGCCTGGACTTAGACAGCTCTGCATAAAAGAGAAGTTGTTAAACATTTCCTTTCCAAACCTTCTTTCTTTCAGCAAGAATGGAATCTTACCTTTCCTCTAGATGACTTGTACAATATTGTGGTTCTAAATCACAATATTTGTCCTTTGTGATCTTCTTCTTTCCATCCTTCTCTCTTCCTTTCTGTGGCGACTCGCCACTCTCTCCTTTCTCCATCTTTTTTACAGACAGGAAGTGATATTAACAGTTAAAGTAATGCCAAACTGAGACAAGACTTGACTTGATTGAGTAAATAAGACAGTGAATAATAGAAACGTGACAGGCAGTGGAAACTGTGAGTTAAACCGTTTTTTTCCTTTTGTTGACTGTTGTTTTCACTATGATACAACTTTTAATTTATAGCTGATGGTAAAATCAATCTTTTTAAACACATTAAATCATTATCTAACTAATGTTATTGACACAAAACAGTGAAAGCCATTGATATAACCTCTTTACCTGTAGAGTGAACCAAGTCCACTGAACAGCACTGAACACTGAGATTATGTCAATGTACTTACAGCTTTGTTTCCTGTATGCTCCGAGCGAGGACAACTTTTTAAAATTTGTAAAGCTTCCTTATGAACTCAGCTTGTTTACACAGTTATCAGCCCAGTCACTCTGCGTTTCTGTTCCGCCTATTGTCACATGATGCATTCAAAGACTGTACTGAGTTGTAGGTCATGTTCATTTTCACATCACTCAGAACTCAACACTCAGTCACAAGTGTATAACACAAGAAAATAGACTTGAAGCGATCACGTGTCCGTGCAGACAGCTGGGTTGATCAAAACAGGAGCTTGTCTGTTCCATCAGACGCCCTGAAAAACAATGGCTCAAACTCCTGCTGTATGTTGACTCACCTTATCTACACAACCTGCTCCTTGATCGCCCCAATACAAGCAGCCACAAAACTGAGGAGGAGGAGAAGGTGGAAAATGAGACAGACTGAAATAATAGATTATGCAAGTTCAATATGCAACTTATCTTATTTTAAAGAGACAGGGTAGTGGAGTGCATTAAGAGTTGTTTCCAATGTTTTGCCCATCTTGTTTGCTTAAATGTGAGTGCCAAAACACTGGAATATAATGTGCTCCAGTAATACTCCAGCACCCACAATAAACACACCATAGAATTATCACCTTTCTGACAATTTTGAATAAAAAACTGAGAAATTATAACCTTGTAAAAGTAGAATTGATGGCAGAGCTGCTGTGTTGGATTGTACTAGATTGTACAGGTGAACCTAATAAAATGGACAGTGATTGTACATTTGATTTCCTGATAGTTGCAGCAAGAAGTAGAATATGTTTCTCAATCTTGGTGTAAAAGGTATGACTGAATGCACTTAAGCAGTTAATTGCAATAGTGCTGTTATATTAGTTTAGCTGTTAATTTATGGCAAAGTAAAGACAGGACATCAGAGAGCAAAGACATTCTCCAAAAAAAAAAAGATGTGTCACTGTATATCAATCTCTAAAATCAGTCTTTGTGTAAGTCTGTTCAAAAACATTGAAAAAACTGCAGTTATGTTGCTGGTGGTTGGTGTGCTAATAGAAGACTAAACACTTAAATCAGATTATTACAATTTCTCAGCCTCACAGTGTTAACCAACAGTGATGGCAAAAGTGGCCACTGATCCTGTCTTTAATCATAATATAAATTAACTACTTGATTGTTTTAAGACAGTTTCAATCAAAGTATGTTTTGTTTTAGCCTGTAATCAACTCTAACTTGATAAAAACTAGAAAGAAGTACATATTGATGGTAATTTATGTAAGGTAGGATAGCTATTAGAATTTACACTGTGCTGCTTTCTGTTTACTTTCTAGAAAATGTGTTTAAACTACATTAGACTGTGACTGTGATCATACTGTATAAACCACATGAAGTCACAACAACGTGGTTGTACTGTACTGCTGAATAACTCCACAAGATGACGCCTTCTTCTTACTGTTGTAGACTGGAGCTGAATGTGTGTACACCATGTGGTGCTAGTGTGGTTGGGTGGAGTAGAATATTATTCTCCTGTTCATGCATGTATCAACAGTCCATTGTCGCTATTATCTGATTCTCCTCTGCATGATGTGCCATCCATTTTCAATAGGAGACAGGAGTGGACTGCAGGCAGGAGAGTCAAGCACTGTTTGCCTATTAGGCCACGCTGTTGTATCACATGCAGGATGAGGCCTGGCATTGTCCCGCTGAAATATTCACTGAATTTCTGGGAAAACATGTTTACAGAAAAATGTCTCTCTAGAATCCCAATATATTCCTCTGCATTATGTGCAGATAACCCATGCTCTGGGCACTGATGTACCCTCATACCACCACAGATTCTGTTTTTTGCAGCTTCAGCTGATTACAGTCTCAAAGTTTGTTTTCTTCTTTGGCACAAAGAACCTCACATTTGCTTTTCTCAAAAACAAGATGAAATATGTATTTGTCCCCCCACACAATGTGTTTCTATGGTCTTTTATTCCATCTGACAGGAGCTCACGCCAAAAGAATCTGGTTGTGTTTCTGCACAGAACTGATGTTTGGTTTCCTCCTTGAGTAAGTTTCAGGTTGTCCTGAACAGTTTAGTTACAACAGTTTTCCAAAGTACTCCCAAGCCTGTATGGATATATTACGCACCATAATATGTTATTTTATCATGCTGCCCCAGCATATTCAACAGCAGTTTTCACAAATTCAAGTAAATTAACAAATGATTTAGTCAGGTAGGAAATACATTTAGTTTTTATTGCATTTTAGAAGAATAACATCAACTTTCCTGGAAATGGAGTTTGTTGTATCACATTGACACATGGTTTTATCTTCTGCTTTCTTCAATGAATTAAAGTAAATACTGGTTTAGTCTGTATAAAAAGTTTTTTTTGTTTGTATATTTGTTTATATAATTATATTTTACATTAATTAAGTAATAGATTTACAATAATTACTAGTGTACCACTGATCATTTTCAGATATGTGCACATCATATTAGCTCCCACATATTTAAAGTGTTTTGAAACTTGAATCTTGAATCTTGAATCTTAAAGCCTCTTGACGACTTAAAATAATACATTTGTAAAGCAGCTTGTTTTAGCTACAATGCAGTGTTCCTACTTGTTGTAAATTCATTTATAAAGGTGATGTTAATACAAAGTTTACATTTAAAAAAAGTGTTATCCAAAACATCACATGCCATACACTGTGTTAACATGTCAAGAAGACACAGTTTAAACAGGGTAACACATTTAGTGCCAGAATGGATTATACACACTTACTGTCAGTGGCTCATGGTAGATAATTATTATCTCATTTATTATGGATATTTATTATGGATATGTTTGACTTTTCAGTGCTTCAGCTGTGAACTGTGATGATTATGTTAATATTGTTCCCCTGACTTTAGACACAGACAGGTTTGACACAGACAGCCGATCTGTTAAGGATGATCACAGCTGCGTTTTTAAAGCCCAGAACACCAATGTTAGACATAAATATAGTTTATTGAGGCATTTATGTTAGCATGTTAACATTAACAGTACATTTGAGACTGTTGGAAAAGTTTTTCAGGTATTAAAACCAAGATTTGACACCAAATTTCCCCTGCTTTGCAAGCAGCAGTGAAGGTGAAAGACTAAAATGTAAAATGTCATTTTCCGCAGTTTGATAAATGCTCTCAACATAATTACATGACAAGAGTGTCACAACCAAACCCACAGACTCCAAACACCAACAGGTTTCTTAGTGTCAGTATTTCTGTTGAGTGAAAACAACATGTAAGGAAGCACAGAGGACCTAATCATGGCAGCACAAGAACAAGCTCTAAGTACAAGATCAGTGGAGGCTAGGGTCTACAACACCAGGCCAGAGTCCAGGCTCTGTAAAGATGCCCCTGAGACAATCCAACACATAAGAGCAGGGTGCAAGATGCTAGAAGGCAGGGCACACAGTACATCTATGAAACACCATAACCAAGTGGCTGGCATAGTGTACAATAACATCTGTGCGGAGTATGGGCTGGAAGTCCCACGGTCAAAATGAGAAACACCTCCAAAGGTAGCTGAGAATGACCGAGCTAAGATCCCATGGGACTTCCAGATACATTTACCCCAATTTAAGAAGGCAGGAGCATAGTCTGATAGATATTTCCTACCTTACAGACAGACCCACTCTACTTTTAAATCAATTTGTAGAGGCAGTAGCACAGTCTCATAGATATTTCCTAACTGACAGAAAACAAACGAACCCTACTTGCAACCCCATTTATACAAATAGCAGCACATTCTGATAGATATTTCCTACCTACCGATCCAGTTCTGGACGTCTTGTTTTATTTTTGAAATTCCCAGTCAATTCCGGTCTGGTCTTACCCTAATCACCGTTCACTTTACACACCCTAATAAAGCCTTGCCCTGTATAAGCTGCACCTCTCACACTCACCAGTTCCCAGATTGCAACTCTCCAGCCTTTATTTTGCAGCTTCCTGATCTCTGCCTGTTCTGCATTGATGGGCAAATGAAGTGTTTGAGAAGCGCTGCATCACTTGAGTCAATTGTTACGAAAGTGCAAGGCTGCAGTCAAATATGGCAGGCTAGTTGGTGGACAGGAGGCTTTTAATTACACACATGCACACCTCAATGAGCAGTGTTGGAGAAACTATACTTTTGTAGAAAATACATTTTGTTCTGAAACATATTTGCTTTAAAAATTCTGTGATGCACACACACACACACACACACTAAGATTGAATATCATGCTCTTTTCACAAATAAAGATTGATGAATGTGTGTATTGTGTTACTGAGGAGAGAGTACTGCGAAAATATGGCATAGGTGGCAGAGGGTGATTTTGTGGGATGGGGACACTCAAAGAGCCTATACAGTGTACATCAGGTGCTATGCTTTCATCTATGACCACACTGAGTAGCAAGTAGAATAGAATTTAGTTAACCTATTTAGTATGTAAACCTTTAGGTCAAAGGTATAGGGCTGGTAGGGACATGCTCCTACCATCCATATGCAAATCTAAACCCTTAAACCCTTGCTGTAGGACATAGCTTCTGTGTAAGACAGCGAATAAGACTTTTTTTTTTAACTTTTCCCACATTCTGGTGGTGTTTGGTTTGGTTTGTCCATTCTGGGCTACTGTAGAAGCAACACAGCGCAACATGGTGGACTTAATACTCTGTTTCAGCTAGTAGAGCCCTCTAAATCTTACACACTCATCTTTAAAGTACCAAAAGTACACGTACACTATACAGAGGAGCCCATTTCAGAACAATATGTTATTTTTTTATAATTACTGATGCATTTATGTATGTAGAGTAAGAAGTAGAATATATCTCTATCTGAATTGTAATGGAATGAACGTACCTCAAAATTGTACTGAAGTACAGGACTTGAGTAAATGTACTTTGGACAGTTATTTTACTGTAATCACACTTGAAGCAGATCCCCCAGAAGGGAGAGCAACTCGCAGCAGGAAGAGGCTTCTTTTACTTTGATTTTGCCACGGTGGGGCTGCAGTCAGTAGAAGTCTCTGTTTGTCTTTATAGAAAAAACAAAGTTTGACTTCATCTGGACTTTTTCAAGAACACAGCAGACTCTCTGCCAAACACCGGTGAGTACAGCTGATAATACTGTGTTTGAACAGCCAACATTAATACTAAACTTCAGTTTGCCTCAGACAGGAAGTTCAACTTTTCCTCTCACACTACAGTTTTTCAAGCGGGACTTTCGTTTAAGTGTATCTACATGTCTCTGAATGACTTCTGTAATACTTTTTAAGTAAATAACCAACACTTGCGTTGCTCTGACATGCAGATGATCTTCAGACTGAGAACAACAGTGAGTTCTCAGTCTGAAGATCAGCTAATGTGCAGCATCTGCCTGGATGTGTTCACTGATCCGGTCAGCACACCATGTGGACACAACTTCTGCAAAAACTGCATTACTGAACACTGGAGCATTGATGTTCCATGTCAGTGTCCCATATGTAAAAAATATTTCTACGCAAAACCTGAGCTGCAGGTTAACACTGTGATCTCAGAGATGGTTGATGAGTTCAGACGGGCAGCTCAGCAGAAGGCCGATGACATCAGGTTCCCGGAGCAACAAGCTGACAAACCAGAAGTTCCCTCTGACTTCTGCACTGGAAACCAAAAAAGGCCCTAATCTTCCTGGTGGCTGGGATGTTTGTCTGCATGGTTTTAAGCTACATGAACCAAGATGTTCCTCTGAAAGAAAACTCTGAAAGCATGAAGGCCAAGCTAGTGAGGACAGAGGATAAAATACAACAGATGATCCAAGAGTGTCGACTGAAAATTGATGAGATGAAACATTCGGGGGAGCTATTGTAAATTAGTTTGTGTTTTCTGATCTTTGTGTGTAATACTACTGTATTGCAGTGTATTAATAGGAAAAGAATGACAAATATGTGGCCATTTTATTCTGACTTATTTTAGACTTGTTCTTTTTTGTATGTCAACTACTATAGTGATTTTCTTTCCGAGTGTTACGGAAGACGAAAAAGTAATGAATGTAGAAATGAATATATGCGTAATTAAAATAACAAATTAATTAATATATACTGAAATAAATCAAAAATATTTATTATATATATATAGTTGTGTGTGTGTGTGTGTGTGTGTGTGTAGATATATATACACATATACATGTATATATATATACACTACTCACAAAAAGTTAGGGATATTCGGCTTTCGGGTGAAATTTCAGGATGAACTTAAAATGCACTAT
>JAUMHL010000001.1:25645594-25657228 GCA_032362345.1 Sandelia bainsii | reverse complement strand
CTGTATGTTTATGTAAATATTCCTTTTAAAAAACAGTTGTTTTCAGCTACAATAGTCATTTACAATATGAACAATGTGTACACAATTGATCAATTTGATGTTATGAAATCTGCTTTTCTTTCACAAACATGGTAATTGCTATGTGTGTCCAAACTTTTGACTGGTAGTGTATGCAAATTGTACTGAGTGTTGCCAACTCCTCAGTAAGGAAAGTCGCTATTGGCGGTCCTAAAAGTCGCTAGAAGTAGCTAAATGACGTCATCGCCTAATTTGCATAATTGACCATGTGTATGTAGTTGTAATGGACGCTGTGAGAGAATAACGAGAGGAAAGGAGCGAGGAATAGTGAGTAAAAAGCACCCTAAAAGTGTTCAGAACCCCAAATGAACTTTCTTTGGTCGTTTCTTGTTTTCTTTTTTAATGTCACAATTCAAACTCTCCTCCTTTATCTGGGCTTGGAGCCAGCAAAACTGACACTCTTGCGAAGTTTATTATTTATTTATGTGTTAATTAATTTATTTTTTGTTTAGTTTTCTTATGTCTGCTTTGGTTTTTAACCTTGTGTTCCGCTTAGGAGCCTACCGCCCGTGGCAGCTTTGCGCATTGCACTCTAGACGCGCAGGGGTGAACATCTCCTGCTCTGACAGCAGCTGGGAGGGACTGCTGCGCGAGGACTGTCCGCCTGTGGGTGCTTTGTGACGGGGGAGGTGCCCACGGCAGCACCCGCTGCTCGTTGAGAACAGTAGAAAGCAATATGTGCTCTGACGACTCCGAAAGTCTCCAAAAGTCTCCAACAACTCCAGAAAAAGTCGCTAGATTTGTCGCTAGTTGCTTTTTTGAAAAAAAAAAAAAGTCTATAGAGGGGTCTGAAAAGTCGCTAAATATAGCAACAAACTCGCTAAGTTGGCAACACTGATTGTACTATTATATATAGATATGTATTTAATTATTTCAGTATAGTTTCTATGTGTTTAGATTAATCTATATTGCTATGTCTTAAAAAGTATAAAAAAATAAATAAATAAATAAATAACTGAACAGTGAACAATAGAGCAGAGTGAGCAGGAAAAAGAGTGGGATGAAGAAGTGGGGGCTGTGAACATTAAATGATCTTAATTGTTCTGGCACTATTTGAGTGTTACAGGCGTCTTTCTAAAGGAAAATGACAATGATTGTGACACTGGCCGTTAAATAATGTAACTACCTTGTAGTTGTCTGTGACGATTCTCAGTCACAACCTGTGCCACAACACAAAAACACAACCTTGTAGTCGACTCTAAAAGCGAGCCAGACGATTTCACGAGTTGCACTATAAACTTGAGAAACGGATTAAACTAGTAGATTTGTGTGAAATGTGTGAGGTTTGTCATACAACTGTCACATGAGTTAGAAAAAGTCGCCATGAGTTGATTTTCGGTGTAATAGGCAGTGAAGTCTGTGAATCCATTTTAATTGAATACATAAGGGGCACAAACTGAGAACACTGAACACCAAGGCAACTACGTCATCCAACTTGTTTATGCAGTGTCAACTTTCTATTTTTTTTAATATTGTTGTTCCATTGTAATTTAACGTCCCTGGTGGTCTAGTGGTTAGGATTCGGCGCTCTCACCGCCGCGGCCCGGGTTCGATTCCCGGTCAGGGAATGAGCTTTTTCACTTTTTAGACGTCCGAGCATCCATCGCAACACTCGACTGGTACAAAGTTGAAATGTTTTCTAAATGACATTCAGCTCCTGCTATTTCCCATTTCACATTGATGATAAAATCACTTCCTGTGCCGCCTACGATAGAATAATCTCATGGTGCCACCAAGTGGACATTATACAGAAGATACTGTAAACTACCGACTGAAAATATAAATCTATTAATGCAAAAATAAGCTGATTGTTATATCGGTGTGTTCACTGTTTTGCTATACATATTAAGGTGTTATTTAAAAGAAAACAAATCAATGTGTATAAGTCACAATTACACTTGGAAGCCTTGCCGACCGAGCTCCGCGTCTGTTGACTCTCTGTGTTGGTAGTCCCATGTAAGTCGGTGTAAAAAGGCAACTCCTTCGAGCCGGATTCGAACCAGCGACCTAAGGATACCAGCATGTGCCACTACAGTCCTCCGCTCTACCAACTGAGCTATCGAAGGCGCATGTGCAACCTTTGAGGTTTATTTTATTTGAAAATTACAAATATGAGCTAATCTTGAGACTAATGTTTTCTCATTACATTGCTGAATTTAAAAAAAACTCATGTCGCCCAGCAGATTAACTTTATACAGCTGTAACGTTCTCCAAGGCTACAACAAGAACAATACAACAAGTAAGCTTCATTCATTCTTTATTTTTCTTGTATTAATCATTCATACTCCAGCAAATATGTAGCAATATTTACACTGCTTTTCTTCTCACATGTTCTGATGTGCTCTCTCTCCTGTACCAGCACCTATGATCAAGTCTGTCCCACCTTTCTCCTCCCTTACACAAGAAGACAGTTCCACAGAGGGCCTGTATCCACAGACATGACACTCACAGAACCAGTGATTGGGAAGAAATCAACATGGAAAGAAGTGGATGAAACTGAAATGGTGGCTTCAGACACTGCACATCACGGATCAAAGCCTTTAAATCGACCACGTTATTCTCCTCCAAAGACAACTGAGGTTGGTGATAATAATGAAGATGATAGTTTGTTATAGAGGGACGACAACAGTTTTCATAGTCAAATCAGATTCAATACATCAGATTCAGCAAGTCAAAGGAAACAATGACCTTCACATGGTAATGACATTTATTTGAATTTCTTGTTCGGTGTGCAGAAATTGAAGCATTTCTTTTAATAACAAAAAGACAAATTAAAATAAATATACTTAAAAATCAGTTACCCAAAGTCAGTATGCAGCATTTGGAGTGAAAAAACTGCTACAACACAAAAAGTGTAAGTGATTTTTGTAACATTTTAAAATGTTTAAAATAATCATTATCATCGGGTCGCCTGCACTTTAACCACTCTGCTGCTGAAACAAAACCTGCTGTGAAAACATGCCAGGATCAGAAAAGTCAAGCGCTCCAGCAGGCGCATTGTACCTCAGCACAGAACAGGAGCAGGACAGATGATGTGTAGAAACAGGGTTTGACTTGCTGTTAAATTTCATTACATTTCACACTCGCATAGAAGTCTACAATCAAATTCCTTTTCCAAAGAAAAGATGACGCCAATCAGCTTAACATCTGTACACAGAGGGAAAAAAAAAAAAAAAAGACATTTCATTTAACAATATTGTCTTTGTAAACCAATGGTAACAAATGAAAAAAAATAAGTAGAATTAATACAATGTAAATGTACAAAATGAAAAAGAAGGCAATTTACTCTATGATAGTGTCAAGAAAAATGCTATTAAAAAGCAAAAGTGTACCTACATGTCTTATAAAAAGAAAATAAGAAGTTACCGTACAGGGAGTACCATCACCATCACTATGATCATCATCAGGGTTAAAGGATGATGAGATTCCCATGCAGTACCCAAATAAAACCCTCAACTGGGAGTATGTTGGTAGTATACACAGTACACAGATTCTCATTCACACACACACACACACTTTCTAATATTGTGATAAGGGGGTCATTTACAGACCCAACTCAGAGACTGGGCAGCGTGTTGTCAATGTGTGGAGGTGGAGATAAGAAGAGGAGAGTTGTTGCTGAGATTAAAGTGATGATCTCCTTATTGATCAAAGGCCCCAGAAGACAAATCACGAGCTCTGCTTCTTTGATATGGACCAAGAAATAATGTTCTCCGTGACGTCTTGTCCTGAAATCTATTCCCTACATAAACAATGAACAAACAGTAAAGAGGTAAACCCAGAGTGGAGGCTTTTTCCAAGATGCACGACAGGCAGCAGATTACAGTCAACACTTTATTGACGGCAGCCAATCAGGAGCAAATTCAAGTGTGATGCGTTTCCTGTTTGTCTGCAATTGAAATAACTCCTCCCACTTTCAACTCTAAGATTTGAAGACGTGAAAGCGTCTTAACGAGATCATTCATGTTCCTCGTGTGACAGAAAACATTTACTGCAGTTTTCTTTTCAGCCTGGATATTTGACAGATTTAAACAATTTCTAAAAAGACTATTTTTATTTACTGATTACTAGTATAAGTACCTTGCATTTATTTGCGTTGAAGTTGTCTTCAGTACCTTCAAAGTCATGTGACCGAGTTGTTCAACGTATATTGCACAACATTTGATTTTTTTCAAAAGCTTCCATGTCATGTAGCATATTCATTTATTCTCATTATTGTGTCCTCCAGCATTCACATCTTTATACTAAAACTGGATTTTATACTTCACATGCTTATTCATATGTTTTATAGAAATATCTGTCTGTTTAATATCTGGCTTCAAACTAACTCCACTGTGGTAAAATGACAAGTATCCTGTCACATGAATGATTTTCACGTTACTGGTGGAGTCACAACGTAGCATCTCACTGCTCTTCACAGTCCGGTTATGTCTGTTCTTTGTTGTTGGGATTCTTCTGCACGTTTTTCAGCCACTAACTCGTCTGAAACTTGTTTTTTCCCCCAGCGGTGCTGTGTTTGTGCAGAGCAGGTGATGATCTCTATTTCAGCTCTCTCTCTCTTTCTCTTCATCTCTCTCCATCCCTCCACACCTGCCAAACCTCTGCCCAATCTGAGGGGCTTTGTGGCTCTGAGACCGGCCCCGGGTTCATTTCTCTTTGCTTTAAGCACAGTTGACAGCTGAATCTCATTCAACTAGAACTAAAACACTGAGGCTTTGAAGCACATCCTCAGTGTAGTTCTAGGCAACCCCCCCCACTAGTGTCCCACTGTTGAAAGGACACATCTACAGTCAGACATCTACGTCCAGTGAAACCATTTGAACCAATCAAAAGGGACAAACATAAAATTTATCTATGTAAATACTGGTACCTGTGTATTTAAGGTTAACTCGTACCACAGTGGCTCAATAGTAAGACTCCAAATAGACCCAAACGACAGGGCCCCGGTTTGGTCTTTTGTCATTTCACACACTATCATAAACATACAGAGTTATGACATATGAAACCCACTGAGTCAAAGGCAAGAGGTAAAGTTTGGAATGACGTTAAATGAGGATTAGAGTAATGATACAAAGTAACACGGGTGGATAACTCATAGTAGGCTGCAGGCTGAGGTGTAGCTGATCAAGAAAACCACACGGGGGAGCAGCAGCACCACACTTCAGCCACCAGCAGGCAGGTGGTGTGAACAAAACCAGCACAGTCCATCTGTCTTCTCATCACTCGTGGTTTGCTTGTGTTTTTAGTGAGAACTAAAGTACCCGCACAGTACCGTACAAGTTAATTTCACTCTACTCCTATGCTACGCTACATTCAAACGCCATCTTTCTCTCTTTCTGCTGCATTGTTCCTCTTCTCCTCCCCCCAGTCCCCTCCCCCACTGCTCCGTCCTCCAACTCTTTGTCCTTTCTCTGCCCATTTTCACTGAACTGCTCCAACATTTTACCATCTTTTTATTACTCTGTCAGTAAAGCAGACTTGTGTTAGTCCTAAGTATTAGTACCCATTCACTCTCACTTTTAGTACCTAGCTGTAAAATAAGCTGAACTCACGAGTGCCATCATTCCTTTTTTTTTGCTTTTCACTGTGTGCTGCTGCTTCCCCAAGCTCCCCTATCTCTTCATGTGTAAACTGTTCAGGTTGGACAGACGCTGACAGGTGACTCAGTCAACATCTTGGACAAGTGGTTGCCTCGGAAAAACTAAATCTAGAACCCCAAACGTCTTCCTGCACCTCTTTCAAGTGCTGGCAGAGAGAGTCTTTCTCAGTGCAGGACCTCTTCTTTTCCTTCTTCTCCTGGTGTTTTTATAGTCAGATCCACTCCTCTTCCTCTTCTCTCTCACCATCTCCTCTTGCTCTTCTCACTTTTCCACCAGTACATCGTCCTCTGTGATGCCCTGAGCTCGGAGCTCTTCTAGGACGTTGTCGAGGTGTCCGGGGTCAGGGAAGCCGTGGCCCGTCAGGTTGGAACCAAATTCTGTCTTATGGTGGACCTGGAAGAGGAGGAAAGAAAGTCTTGTCTTTAGTTTCAGTGATGACAAACATGTTCATTAAATGGATTGTTTTGTTGCAGCCTCACCTCGTTCCAGATGACGGTGTCAGACTCTCCTGTAGTGCTCGAGGTACCGACTGAGAAGATCAACCTGCGGTCCCACGCTACCAGGAGCAGTCTCAGCACCTGATGACGGGGGCGGGGGGCAAAAGTGAGGTTTAAAGGTCGATTTTGGGTTTGCATGAGTTGACTCATGGTGTTTTTAATAGGACAGACGATTGTGTTTACCTTGCGTCCTTTCTCACTGTCGGGGAGGTAGCAGTGTCGAGGAAAGCCTCTGGCAGTGAATGGCTTCCCTGGGTTCGGATGCTCTGGTCCCTGAAAGGAAAAGAAGGAGTATTAATATCACTGTGAGTCTGACCACATGAGAATAAAGAAGAGTTCTTCTTCACTTACCTGAATGCCTGGTGGTATGTTGTAGATGATGCGTATGGTTTTGCAGTCGGGATGCCCCGGTAGAGAGTGAGGGATGACGTGATACTCCATCTTCCCTGCCGGCTGGTTGCCAGTCTTTACGCCATAGATGGTTTTACAGGTGGGACACTGGAGACTGAGAGGAGAGAAACTGAATGATTACAGAGACGATTTTAAAACCTGTGAGGAGAATGAAGACGACGTGCTGTCTGTTTCTAACCTACCTGCCGTCCTTGTTACCATTATTATACATGGCCACCAGACACTGGAAATGGTACTGGTGTCCGCACTGCGCTAGGCGCCCGACTGACTCTGCCCTGGAAACAGGACCCACGCCAGGTCCTTTGTATCCAGATGGACCCCCCAGTGGCTCCATACAGATAGTACAGTCCTAGTTAAGACAAGGAAAGAAAAAGAAAACTTATGAAAACTTCAGTATCTTTACCACTAGTGTGTGTGTGTGTGTGTGTGTGTGTGTGTGTGTGTGTGTGTGTGTGTGTTAGGAGTTAGCACTATGAAAGCAGCAGTAATACCTCCTCTGGTGGACTTTTTACTTTCTGCAGGTACTTCTTCACCACCTCCTCTGACGTTTTACCTGCAGGCAGAGAGGAAAGGAAACAGATGAAATGACAGGCTGTTTTTTAAAGCTGTAGACGTCAGTAAGTGAGCAGAAAGTCTGATGATAAACTGAGACACCAACTGTGAGAGTGTCAGGCTCAGAGTTGTTTCAATGATGTGGTGTGCTTACCCTTGCGAACTTGTTTCTTGGTGGTCTTCCTGCAGCAGTGGCTGAAGCCTGGCACTGGTTTGATGTCGCTCTTGCTCACAGGCGGAGGGTGCAGCACGAGTTTAGGAGGCCTGGTCAGACACACTGGCAGAGCGGCAGCACTCATTAGGATCCCTGTGATCCCTGAAACATAGAAAGAAACAGACTTGTTAGTACAGCAATACTGCAGGAGTTTTAGGTTCAAGTCAGGTCAGACATGCTTCCTCCCTGGTTTCTTGTACAGTTGTGATTTCTCATATCTGTAGTGAGTGTGTGTTCGTACCTGCAAGTGCAGGGTGAACAGGACTGGATCCATTGAGGTTCTTCACTGGGACGGTGGGTACACTGCAAGAGAAGACACAAACGGTTTAGTTTCTTTCCATACTTGCACACACGTCCTCTGAGGTAACACTTAATACTCACTTTGAAAAATGAATGACTGTCATTCTCACAGTCACAGTTAAGAAAACCTCAATTCACTTCACTGATATTCAACAACTAACAGAATGAAGACAAAAAGACAACTAAGCTCTTCTTTCTTCCTCTGTCCTCGTCCGTCTCTGTTCCTCACGTTTGTATCTCCCCGTCTCGCGGCACACTGCCTCGTTTGACGGCTGGAGAGCGGATGAATGACCACGCTGGGCCGTGTGTGTGTTTATGAGCGCTAATCCACGGAGTTTCCATCTGCTCACTGAGCTCAAAGAGATGGACGTCATGCAACTGCTTGCTGGGGATTACCTGCTTCGTCACAAAGCCCATCATCATCATCATCTCTTAACTGACAAACACACTTGTTGCTGTTACTGACTCAGATCATTGGTTTGTGTAGGACTTCAGCATATTTGATGGTAGTGAACTCTTACTTCAGCTGACAGCTGTTCAGAGACAGGTTAGTCCTCTGGAGGACTACTCGGTCTACAGAACAAAACACACACGCAGTGCACTGAATGCGTGTGTGTGAGTGTAAGTGCAGATTTTATGGCACAGGACTGTCCTTTGTCTTCAGGTTGTAAAATGACTGCTGGAGGGGCCGTAATAAACACATGCTGTGGATGTTTGGTGGCTGCATTCCAGACCAACATGTCTGATCACAGATCTGCTCCTAAGTAAAGTTTTACTTTTAAAGTAGAATATGTCAGTGTAGTTATGTAGACAGCTGTAAACACCAACTCTTAATCCTGTAGCAGAAGAAAAAGCTGCGTGTCAACAAACAAAAGCTCCTTCGAAACGGATTTGAACCAGCGACCTAAGGATACCAGCACTCACCACTACGGTCCTCCATTCTAACAACTGAGCTATCGAAGGGGGCCACAACTACACCCCTCTTTTCAGAGACACACAAACAGTCTCAGTCATGCTAACAGACAAGTGTAGACAGTGTTACAGGGTGTGGTAGTGATCTGTTGTTTCCTGTTGCTGGGGTAGCTTTAACAGGCTTTCTGTCAGTGCACTAAGCTGCTTTCACTTAACCCCTCTCACTGTCACATGACACACACACACACACACACACGAGTGAATGCCTCACTCGTGTGTGTGTGTGTGAGAATCTGCGCTTGTGTGGATGAGTGGGAAATGAGGTGTTATTTCACAATCTTCAGAAAGGAAAAAGCAAAGCAGATGTAGAACAGTAAATATAGTGAGTGAGGACTAAACAACAGAAACATCAGTACCAGATGATCCTGGTGCACTGTGAGCTTCCAAAATACACAAAACACGCACACACGCACACACAAGGTAATGTGAGGTCATTCAACACAACACTGATGCAGAAAGAGGGAGAGGAACAGGTGATTTACCTTTTGTGCTTGTAGCTATAATAATAGTGAATAATAGTTACTACAGAGGGTCAGATGAGCAAAGCAGGGGTGAGGATAGAGTCACAACATACTGTACTTCCTTCAAGACTCATTATAACCAGCTGCATTACGATGTCTACAAAGAACATCAAATTGTTCATCATTGCCTTGTGGTCCTGTATATGACTTAATACAAAATGTTGTGTTTGTATGGTGCTAAGGAGCTAAACATACTCTAAAGTGAGCATGGACAGTAGAGGTTTCTATTCATACTACACTGGGTGCCTGCACAGCCTGACATGTTGACACCTTTTCTCAAGGACGGTTTGAACAGCCATGAATTCTGGGTGGCAAACAGAAAGTCTGCAATGACAGACAGCAAAGAATGTACGGAAGGTGAAGCCTTGCTGATATGTGGATGCAGACGCAATCATTTTTATGCCTCAGTGCCCCATTCTTGTGAATGTGACATCTCAAGAACACCTTGAGGGAATTTATTTAGATTTGGTATAAATGTCCATTTGGACTCAAGGATGAGTTTTGGTCAAAGGTCAAGGTCAGAGTAGTGACAACACTACTCGGCTGCTGTAGTGTTGTAGTGCTGTAGTCAACACACTGAATGTGGCTACTATCACATCTTAATCACATCACATTTCCATGTGTGTTGATCAGATTAGTCTGAGCCTGTCGTATGCACTCAAAGTAGTTTAAGATTTTAAACGTGTCACATCACAACATACGACAGACACACAGATGATCTCGCACGCACACACACAAACTAATCACTTGTTGCCAGTCCCTGCATTGATTAATAATTAACAGGCTGCTGTGTTAGCATGGACGGCTTTACTGTGTGAGGTAAGGAAGAGAGGAAGAAGCCTTGAGGCAGATATGATCCTGGATAAGCTTGATGTAGCTCATTAACACACTTTCCAGTGGCTCCATTCATATGCTGATGTAACAGCTTGCATTTGCCTCACACTTTTTTAAAGCAGTTGACCCATTAAGTGTTGTTGCACACTTAAAGTAAAAATTCAGTATAATCCAGTGTACTGAGAACTGTCCAAACAAGTATTCAAAGATGCTTTGTGATTTAAGTGATAGGCAAAACTTCTGAAGGAAAGAGTTGTGTAATATAATATTTATTAGTAATGTAGTGTAACAATATTTGGTATGTTTGGTATCTGTATCAAATCTCCTGTGCTGTATCAGCACTACTGTCTAAAAAAGTCAAATGTTACCAGCATTACTAGCATGGACATGATGAATGAGCAGTACAAACATAACAGCTTTAAAAAGAAATTGACTGTCAAAGACAGAAGAGAGAAACAAAAGAGAGAGGTCAACTACAGTTCCCATGAAGCATTGTGCTAAGTAGTATCAATCTCCAATTATAAAACTTTAAAAGAGACCTTTAAAAAAGGAAGATCCCATCCCTGCCTCGGGGGGAGAGGCCTGAATGGGACTCTGGTCTCTTGACCCCCTTTGACCTCTCCTATCCTCCACCCTCCTCCCACAAGATCACACAGTCCTCCCCCATCTCTAGCCCCTCTGCTCCTCCTGTTCCCTCAGGCCCAGATGGACATCAGCTGGACTGATTTAGAGAGCAGACAATAACACACTCCCACACATTCTCACACACATATTGTCACACACTCATGAAGCTGCACCCACAGCCTCACACACACACTTATCACACACTAGCTTACAACATGATGTTTCAAACGGACTTCCTCTGCTTTAGTGAGAAACGAGTGTTTACTGAATGTGTCACATTTCATAAAATCACACAGAACAGAAACTGGGACTTGTTGAATAAATAATGACACATTCGTAAGTGTAAAAACATCGACTGTTTAAAGACACTGTAAATCAAAACTGAATGTTCATTATGAAAGTGTGGCTTTATGCATTTTGGGAAGCTGATCTAAGCCAAACTCACCAAGACACACGAGCTGCGAGGAATCAGAGAGAGTCATGAGAAGTCAGACACCAGACAACACAGATGACTGTGAGGTGGGTCTGTCTGTCTGTGTGGTGTCTGTCATTAGTCCCTGAGTTTAGCTTAAGCAGTTTCAGCTACAGTGTGGTTTGGTGTGTAGCAAGTGGGGAACAGTAATCTGATGTTTGTTCTGAGGTCAAAGGCAACACGCACAACCTCTTATGTGGAAAGTCCTGGTTGGTTATCACTTTTGTTCAGGGTTGTATTCTGTACGTTTCCCTGAATGGGTGAAAAAGCCAACAGATAAGATTTGTCCCTGTCTGTGGTGACACCTCCCCCTACGGGGCCACACATGATTAACATGAAGAGTCCAAAGAGCTGTAGTCTGCAACCTGTCGGTGAACTAAACAGGTGTCAACATTTCTGCTCCTCTCTCCTCTAAATAAACTCACACTCTCTCTTACTCTCACCCCTTCTCTGCTTCATTTGCAGACACCAGTTCGTCCCCCACTCAGACACTCCCTGTGTCTCATTCCCATAATCCCTCAGTGGAGAGAAGGGGGGGGGGGGGGGGGGGGGGCCAATT
>JAUMHL010000001.1:25629187-25645584 GCA_032362345.1 Sandelia bainsii | reverse complement strand
CCCCCCCCCCCCCCCAAAGTCTTCTGTAGGATTGTCAATATTGACTGTTTCTGTTTGAGTGAGAAAGACAATGTGTGTCTGTGTGTGAGTTTGTTAAATGTCTCTACAGCTGGGCATCACTTCATGTGAGCCACCTGTGACTGTGTGCGTCAGTGTTACTCTCTCTCTCTCTCTGTGGTGTTGACCTGATTTCTTGCACCACTGTGTGATCAATCTTTGACAGTTTGCTGACTCGTTTCTTTGTCTTTTTCTCTACCCACCCCATTCCCATCAGCCTTTGTCTCGTTCACTGTCTGAGTCTGAGACTGTCTGCGCGCACACACACACACACACACACACATATATATAAGAGTCTAAATATCCCTCCCTCCTCAGGGGTAGCAACACTGCTGACTGGACCAACAGCATTGTCTACCTCCCCCCCAACTCAAAGAAATACTCACATTATGAATATGCCGCTAGAGCAGCACTGGTATCTATATGAGGGGGTGTTCCATCAGAGGACACCCATGGCAAGAACTCCACAAACCATAATCAATGCTACGAGGGTAAACTTGGGAGTAAGGCGTCTTTATTAATTTGGAAAGGTGGGTTTGAAGTGGCCCACTACTCAACAGGTTTGCTGCTACGAGGAAGCAGAAATAAAACCAAGAAAGACGTATAAATACAGAGGAGGAATGGAAAGAAATTGTGGGAGAAGAATATAAAAAGGAGTGAGCAAAAAGAGGGGGAGGTAGAAGAGAGCAAAAAAAGAAGTGAAAACTAGTGGAGAGTCAGCATTGTGCTGCTAATGCAGCTCAGGCTCGGGTAATCCAACAAAGGTTACTGTGGAGACCAACAATGGGGCTCTGAGGGGCCCAAACTGCTGAGACGCGACGGGAGAGGAGGGAGGAGAGGAGCCAGGGAAGGAGTGGAGGGGGCAGGGAACAAACGACAGAGCTGAGGGAGAGAGAGGGGGACTACCAAGAAAAAACATCTGACCTTACTTTCAGTATGATGCTGATTATTTGGTGAAGATGCTTCACTTCCTGTGCAGAACACACCTGCTGGTTAAACCACCACAAGGAAAACGCTTCATCAAACGGCTTCAAGCCCTGTTACGGGACGTCACAGAAGTGTCGCTGTGAAATCTAGTTCTCATTTCCAGTTACAGTACTGAGGAATCTGTTTGAAGAAGTTGCCCTCAGCGCTGAGTCAGTCAGCAATCACTCACTCACTGCACTGCTGCCAACAATTCATCTGCTATATGAAAAAATGCAAACTGGCTTAAATGGTGCGTTCATATAGAAATGCAAGAGAGCAGATAGATGTACAGTTTAAGAGACAAAGTAAGAGTAAAAGAGGTTTGGTTGATAAGGTTAAGGTCAGAAGAAGGTTTGATGATGAAAGAGTAAAGGTGTTATGATTCTCCAAATTCAGTCTGGTTCAGACTTCAGTTTTTGAGGACTGTGGACTGTCTGCAACGGTTTGGAGGGTCAGTGTCCAGAACCACGGCACAAGACCCTGCAAGTTTATGTCACTGCTTCAGCCTCGGTCTCAGAACCATTACACCCTTATTGAAGAGGAAAATTAGAGGAGGGGGTTAAAGGCAGTATAAACGGAGAAAATGAAAGAAATTAGAGAGAAACTAGAAAAAGTGCTGGAGTTCAAGGTTACCTGGGGAAGAAGACCAAAAGAGAAGAATGGAGAGTGGGGGGAGCAGATGTGCATGTGTTCTTTATTATATGTGTTTTCAGTTAATACCTTTCCTCACACGATCTTGGCATCAAGCTCAGGTTGTACTGAGTACACGAGCTTTGTGGAAGAAATGAGGGGGGGGGTATCTTTTAAATGTTGCTGTGGCACCTCAATATAATAGTTCCCTATAATCACAGAGTTATGATACCCCCCCCCCCTGCTCAGACCTTTGCTCTGTGCATACTGCTGTGTGAATAAAATAGCTTTAGAGAGAGGGAAGCTCTGCTGTCCTCCCTCCCCCTCTGCTCTACAGATGCCTGTCCACAGATGGACAACACACAGTGGGCAAGGCTGTCTTTTCTCACACACACACACACACACACACACACACACACACACGGTTAGCAGTTACAAGGTCAGTTTGACATTTGATCACTTCTGCTTTCTATTCTCATTAATCTGAACGTCACCAGATCTCACTGCCTCCAGTGCAGCTACATATGAATGGAGGCTACTGAAGTACTACTGAATTCCATTTTAACATCTTCTTCACTGCCTTCTGCTTGTTCATCCTCCCCGTCACCTTCACTAGGAACTCATTAACAGCTTCGCCTTCATCGTGGTTAACTGTGTTACGCTTGACACGCACAATATTAATTAAATAAATTAACATTTTCACACCAAACAGGTAGAAAACCACAAGACAAAAGCAACAGCAAACATCGACAGGAATTAATGTGACAACGTGTGAGGACTCGCACCTCTGAAATCACATGACTCACAGTCAGGGCAACGAAACAAACACATGACTCACTCAAAAATGACATCTACCAGCAGGACTCGATACATATTTAACGCTGTGTTTCTGTGCGTAAGAGAGTTTTGTATGGTTTAGTGGGCTTCAACCTTATGTGCGTTTGTCAAGAGCATTTCTTGGTGCATGTGTGTGCAGGCTGTATGATATGGGACAATATACAGTGTATGAGACACTTTTTGCAACGACAATATGAGATGCCAATAAATGTTTCATATGTTTCAGTGTTGACCATCATCATGCTACCATACTAATCCTTAAATGTCAATGTCTGCTTATTAAACTCACTTATTTGTAACATTAATGCTAAGTAACAGTAACAAGAACATTCTGTCTGTTCAATGTGCTATTTTTTTTATTTTGTTCCTTCCTGTCAAAAAAAAAATCAGATTTTACAAACAATTGAGTTTTGTGAACCTTTGGTGAAAACCATGGTTCAGATCATGTAACTAACAATAAAAAGTCTGCAATAAAGCTACTGGGGTGTGTGTGTGTGTCTTCTTCCAGTCAGAGGTTTTGGTGTGTGTGTTTCATTCGCTCACCCTGATGCTATGAGCGCTCTGGACTGGGCCATAGCAATCCTCTGTAACGCGGGTCTGCTCAGCCCAGCTAAGCTCGATCTTTGTGGCAATGGGGCATGGCACACTGTGGCAGCGGACGATGGCACCCGCTGTGGCTTCATCACCACCAGTGACGGAGATGGCACGGGGGAAGGGGGCGTGGTCACGCTGCTGGCAGGGGTAATTAATGTGGCAGTTGGCACTGTTTCGTTGGCTGAAGATGAGGAGTGCTTTGGAGGAATGGACGGAGGATTCAGAGTCGGGTTGGATGACGGAGGCTGAGGAGGCGGGAGGGATGGGGGAGGTGGCCTGTTGGAAGACGAGGAGATGCCCAGAGAGGACGTGCCAGCGGCGAGGGTGGCCAGTGACTGAGCAAAGAGCTGGGCATTCCTTCTTGGAGAGGCGGTGTTTTTGGAGATGGCGAGACCATGCGGCAGCGTTTGGTAGTAGTTGGAGTTGGAGTTGGAGTTCTGCTGCTGTCCTCGTCCCAGAGTGGCTGATTTAGACGGACTCAGAGGTTTGGAGGCAGTGGGTGCTGAGTTCTTGGGCCACTGCATGGTTAATGAGCGTTTACCTAGAGTCTGCATCCCCGCTGCTCCCCCCCCTGCTCCTCCTGTATTGGTCTTCACACTAAGGACCAGCATGCACTGCTGGCAGGAACAAGGCTGGCCCAGTCCACTAGCTGGTAATCCTCCACTAGGGTAGACAGAGCTTCCAGTCCCCATGCTCGCCCCTGAGACTCCAACACCCAGCAAAGCTCCAGTTAGTCCCCCACCTCCTCCCACAAGACCTCCTTTGGGTACAGGGAGAGGACCAGACACTAAAGGGTAGGGCACATCAGCACGCCTCTGGATCCTCCGACACCTCTGGCTCTGTCTGTTCACCTGCAGGATGAGACACAGCGACCACAACAAGTTTAAAAGGTGAAGCTGGGAAGCAGTCATTAGCTAAGCATAAAGATCTGGAGGAATCTGTGTCACTCGTGTCCACGTGAAGACCTGAAACAAACCTGTGTCATGTTCTGAAAATCAATGAGGTAGCAGAAGCCGAGTGGGGTCAGGTCAAGGCAGGGCTGCTGGCGGCTGTGGCCGCTCTCGATGGCGATGGCCACCTCCATGTCGTAGTGCGTCCATGTACCTGCGTCGTTTTCCCACTCCCACTGCCAGCCCTGACCCGGGGCCGAGGCTGGGTCATAAAAACTCCTCCGCACCGGACGGATGGTTCCTGAAAAAGAAAGAAGAGAGAAAAATAAAAATTTGTGTTAAAACTACTACGCAACTTAAGTTAGCAGTAGCATGAGACTCGACTCTACTCCACGCAGCTCTCCCCTCTTGCTGCTCAGCCTGGATCTGCTACGTCCCACGATGTTCCACCTAGCACTTCAGGTATTTGTTATGATGAAATTACAACAATTAATGTATCCACAACAATAGAACAGAAACAGTTGAAATTCTCTGATTGGTTAGAAGAGCAAACCTTTCTCAAAAACCTCTACAAGTGAAGAGGTCAGTGGATCATAAAGAGTTAGATTCTGTGCATAACAGAGACTCTGGACAAATGTAACAGCATCACATGCAGCAGTAGCCTGCAGGTCAGTGAAGCCACATGCACAACCATCATTGATATGCAGAACACTAATCTGTAAAAAGCTCCTGCTCCATCAAAACTGAATCTATTTTTATGTGTTTCACTAACTGTCTCTTGATTGTGAGAAAATACTTGAAAATATTACAGTAAATCTACATCTGGTGTTTGGGTTAGCTCCTGGCTGCAATCAATCAATCCTGTCTAAAATACGTCACATTTAAATCATGCAGACCATCAAACACATCCAATACAAAATGCAGTTTTTCTGCAAACGTTCATTGTTGTTACATATAGTTACAGCCTGCAGGAAGAACAGCAGAGAAAAACTTGAAACCTGAAAAATCTGCTTATGTAGTAACAACTAATGGTCACAGAATCTTTGTGACTAGATGCATGATTTTCATTAAAATACTGGGAAGAGAGAGTAAACATCTCCAGCAAAGCAGAGCCACAAAGGGAATAGAAGCAGTACTGAGCCCTGCGGGGGTGGGGAGTTAAAATGTTTAAAGAGTACTTTTTCCATGACTTGTGTTTTCATTCTCAATCCAATATTTCACTGGCAGAGGCACAGCTTAATCATCCAAGCACAACTGAATAAATCATTCAGAATACACAGAAATAAGCAGAAAACAACAATGTCTCTGTGTGTCCCAGTAAGAATGAAGCGATGGGAGGAGGGTCCCTAAACCAGCCAACCAAACAACCAGGAGCTACCTCTGTCTCCAGGGGTAACGGCCTATTCACTTTATGCCAGCACCAGCAGAGGAAGACGTACGTGTGTGTGTGTGTGTGTGTGTGCGCGCCAACAGAGCTCTTTGGAGGATACATTGTATGTTACAGCAAAATACAAACAGTTAGAAAGTTAGAAAGTGTTTGTGCATGAGACAAGGACTTCATGAAGTGTTCATAGACGTATACAGTCACATCCTCCTGTCGAACTCTCTGCTGAATTAATCAGTGCAGCACGGAGCACTTGACCTGCTGATTACCATGTGAAACAATCTCTAACTGCAGAGCGAGTCCATTCAGTGTCAGACAAACAACAGACTGAGGCGGCTCCACGCACAGTTCCCACCATGGTCAAAACATTACATCAAACCATTTGTTACATTTCTTCATACAGTACATGATGTGAATAGAAAGAAACTTTACACATTTACATTGGAATATTTTTTGTATTCTTGTGTTTGGTTTTTTTAAATAGAATGACACTTGACACAATGATGCATTAATATGCATTTGCTGTATTAGTATGCTGAACTGAATGAACAAATCAGGTATCGGACACAACAGGACGGCGTCTTTCTATAGTTCTATGTTGTGTGGGTCATTACAGTTACATTTGTGAAGTTGTGCTGGGCTCCAACTCAGTTGTCAGTGCCAGTGGAAGCATTTCTGAGGAACCAGGAACAACTTTTCAGCTCTCTTGTCCTCAGCTGTGCTCAGTTTTGAGCACAAGAGACTGGGTGTGTGTCTTTGTGTAATCATGGCTTTATGGGAGTGTAGGTATGCTAGGGTGCCTCCCACGTCTACAAATTAACCCACACTTATCAGATGCAAGCAGGTGTTACTGGCTCTGACAGTTAGTTTGCGTTACAAACAGTGTGCATGTGTTGTACACAGCAAATCCTGCTGCTCACTCACGGTACCACGCCCATTCTGCAAATCCCTGTCTGTCAGAGCAGAATCAACCCACTTCCACACGTCAGTCACAGGCATCAATGGCAACATGTCTGCATGTGGCCACTGTGACAATAGTTGTTCTTAAAACCAAGAAAATTCACATTTAAGCTAAACTCATTGTACAACATGTGGGAGGTGAAACAATTGCCGTTGAGCGTGTGGTAAAGATGAAATACAGGGAGCGTAGATGGAAATAAAAGTGTGTGAATTGTATGAGAGAGGGAGACGGCACAAAGAGGCCTGTGGCAGGTGGAGAAAGAGAGCGGCCATCTGGTCTTTATTGTTCTCTCAAGCCACTGAGCCCTCGCTGCACACAAGGCTGCAGAGTGACCAGCAGGCACATGCATCGTGCATGGCAGGGAAGGTGCTCACTTCTCATCAAAAACCTCGACATCAGTGACTCCGTGGGAAGTTGCAGCATTTGCTATGAGCCAGCACTTCCTCTTTCTCTGGCTTCACAGTATTTTATGTTTCAGGGTTTTAGTGTTTGTTCTTGCTTCTGATTCACAGAGGTGTTGTGGTGAGTGACCAACAGCACAAATCAGCTTTATGCTGATGTACACGACTCAAACGTTTGGACACAACTTCTCTTTCAGTAATACTGAAGACATCCAAACTATGGAAGAACATCTATGGAATTATTTAGTAAACAAAAAAATGTGAGACCTAGAATATGTTTTACATTTTCGATTATTTGCACACTCTTGTCATTCTCTCAGTCAGCGTCATGAGGTCGTCACCTGGAATGGTTTTCCAACAGTCTTGCAAGAGGTGTTGAGTACGTTACTTGTTGGCTGCTGTTCCTTCACTCTCCAGGTGAAGAAAAACAGCCCAAACCATCTCAGTTGGATTCAGACTGGGTGATTGTGGAGGCCAGGTCATCTGATGCTTCTTGGACAAGCATACATAACCTAGAGGTGTGTTTAGGGTCATTTTTCTGTTGGAAAATAAATGATGGTCCCACTAAGTGAAAACCAGATGGGATGTCATGACTCTGTAAAATGCTGTGGTAGCCATGCTGTCTACGTGTGCCCTCAATTTGGAAGAGTCAAAACTGAGGGCACATTTACCCATCAGACCAAAGGACAGTTTTCAGATTGACTGACCATCATTTGCTAAATTAATGGACTGTCTTTTCTCTTTACTTTGCCCTGCGCAAGTGTTTCTCACCCTAACATGTATACAGTAGCTGTAGTAGCACTAATAGGGTTATTGACTCTGCTCCCACCCTTCCTCTGCACAAAACAACCGATGGTTGAAAGCATTTCAGGCTATTACCTCGTGAATCTGATAAGAGAATGCCACGAGGGTGCCACGAGCTAGCTTCATTATTTGACTATGTTAAAAAGAATAAAAAATTAAGAAAAACCAGTGAAGGAGAATGTATGTCCATACTTTGGACTGGTAGTGTAGATGTGAGCAGTCTTCACCTGTTGTTGCCCCACTAAGGCCCTCTCTTCTCCTACCAGCCTGCTGTGTCAGAGCGGGAAAAATGCCAGAACGTCTCTTTACACCACTCAACCAAATGAGTTGGACTCAGATGTAAAAATCAATAGACACTATCACTTTCTGGATTTATATTTGCTGTTTTAAACTGTACATTCCCTACATTAACAACAGTGCCACTGACTTTATTCAAAAAAATGTTTTAAAGTTAAACATATTTTTAATGTGTAGTAAATAAAACAAAAAAAAAGGACTAATTTAAAATGTAAAAAAGACTAAATTGGATCTCAGCTGGAGGAAGTCACTTGATACACACCCCCCAGAAGTATTCATGCTGGCCACTGCTGTGACAGGGTTAACCACAGCATGTCAACTCTCTAAACTGATCGTGTTCGAGAATGTGTCGCGCTTCATTTTAACCGTGTTGTTGTTCCGTTTTGTCCACAGCGTGAACCACATGGTTGGATCAGCAGCCAAAAGTACAAACTAAATTTAAATCACTGAACCAGAACCATAATCCTTCCATTTCTAAATGACAGATTTGACTCTATTCCGATGGAGATTCAGTGACTTGACTTGTATCCATCCTCTACCCTGTGCTTTTCAATAACTTTTTTGAGGAGTTGCTTGGAGTGGAGAGTCTTCGTGATGTAGCTTTTGACGTGGATGCTGATTCACCAGTACTCTACTTGCAGACGCAGGTGTATTTATACTACACAAACACATTCACTGTGCTCGGGTGATCTCCATTTAACTAACTGTGTGACTTCTTCTAGGTGACTATAAATAACACATTTTTATCTGGTTCATACAGTATTTGTAATTCATTTCCATTATGTTGTAGGACCTGTTTTCACTTTGACATGAAAAAGTATTTTTCATCTCATATTTAAATTTAAAAAATCTGATTCATTTTGCCCTGAAGATTGCAGCCCTGTCAGAAACACCATGTTTGTGCCACTCTTATTATTTTCATGCAAACATCCAGAATCTGGACAAATTCTGTCATACTTCCTTAGAACTATATATGATTAAAGACGGGGTTCATTAGATGAATAAAAATCTACATTTGAAGCCACTAAGGCCAAAAAAATGAAGTGACAACCGCGACAGCATCAACTCTAGTTGTTATCACAGAGTGATGATGACAGGTTAGGGTGAGGCACTAAACAGACCTACTACACACACACAATCATCTTGGTCCTCCCTGTCTGTCTGACTCACTTAAATCAGTTGCGAATTCACAGCAAAGCTGTGACGTCATGTCTTTGTGCACTTGTAACCACCCATCAGAGAAGATGACAAATTTTCCTCAGAAGCTTTGTAATGTTTCGTTTCAGTTTTTACCCAGAATGACTTTTGTCTAAACCTTAAATCAGGCCACAGCAACTGAGTTAAAGCAGCTGTAGATTTTCCTGATGATAACTTAAATAACTTCACAAAAATATTAATGACTTCTAGCTCTTTAGCTAGTCATCATCCTCAAACAGCCCTGAGCCAGCATCAATATCAAGAACTAGCAGTGAGGAACGCCAGCTGTTTGAGCCAAAAAGAAGCACCTGAACACACCGCAAGGACTAGTCACTCAGTCACCAAAAGCTAGTGCCCACAGTGGAGGACAAACCACAAAAACTAGGCTGACTGACGACCTTCTGCTTGGTGTAACACGACCCTAAGGGATTGTTGAGGAAATGATCAACTGATATGTAGTGTGTGTTTGGAGGTTAAACTCTTGAAAAAGGTCATAAGACGACAACTTGGTGGCAAATTTTCACATAACATAAAAAAAGAGAAGTAATACTGAGATAAAAATATATGAAACAGAAAATAAAAGCTCAAAGCAGAGGCGTCCAGACGAAGCTAAATTACGCGCGGCAGTGAAATAGTTTTTTCTCAAAACTAAAGAGAAGACGGACTCGAGGAGGAAGAGAGAGAAGGATGTGGAGAAGTAGAAGCATCAGACAAAAGAGGAACATAAAGACTGCAACAAAGAAGATAAGCTCACAAATTCTCTAGAAGGTCAAAGCTTCAGGTCAGCTTTCTGTTTCCTCTTTCTCCCCTTACTAACACTGCTCCTGTACTTTCTTACCCACAGAGGGAAACTCTAAAATCTAAATTTATATCCAAAAATAAATAAATAAATAACATATTGCACTTGGTGTTCAATGCCTTGCCCAAGGGCACAGGAATCAAAGCACCAAATGTCAAAGCAGTTGTCCATGATTGGTGGACCTCCTCAACAGTTAGATGGACATAATCCTGGTGACATCATCAGGGTTTGTTAGAAAACTTCCTGCAGCAAACATTCTACCTTTGTCTTCACTGGATAAGTAGCAGAGACTGAACTTAATCCACTCATTGCTGTTGTTTTCTCCACTTCTGTTTTATGAATTCCATCTCTTTACCTCCCCGCGAGCCCCTCTAAACCTCATCACATGAGAGTCATCAGCCAATCCTGTGTGTGTGTGTGTGTGTGTGTGTGTGTGTGTGTGCCTCTGGTGATTACATCTGGTTAGTGTTACACAGTTATGATCTGAACTATGGGAAGAACGACTGTGTGAGTGTGAACTACCCAGTTGCATAATGTCTTCACATTCTTTTATAGCACCAGTTGCTTGTGTGTGTTTGTGTGTGTGTAGCGGAGCAGGCAGTGACTGATGTCTCCCCCCCCCCCACCCATCAGTGGCCCCACAGAAACAGTAACCTGATACGCAGAGTTTCACAACAACAACTCGGAGAGAAAAAAGCTGGGACCCCTCCACCTCTTTCATCTTCCTCTCTCTGGGTTTCCCACTGTTCTGTGATCATACATGATGCATCCATGTAGTGATTTCTATGCATTAGTTAGTTAATAAGCCAGTGTGTAGCCCACCTCTCGTGACAGTTAAATGAAAAACTAGATTACTGCTAATGTTTTTATGATGACTACATGTACAGTATTTTAAGCTAAATTGTCACTTCTGGCTTCATAAAATCCCATTTATCTAAATAAAACCTTTATTCTTTCACTCTCATGTCTGTCAGGTGTTGTCATCTTCTTTCACTGTCACTTCCTTCTTTTTCCTCCTGACTTCAGCTTCTTTTCTAAACCTTTTCTAAAGCTCTCGTCTTTTCTCATTCTGTCTCCCTGCAGTAAAATAATTCTATGCTGATTAGCTTCTGTCTTCTTTTTTTTTAACCGCATCCCCTCTGACTTTGTCATGCCGCCTACTCCCTTCAGCTCACTCTCTCTGGTCTTTGTCTCTACTTTGTCTCACCTTGAAAGAGCCTCATCCCCTGAGTTTTGGGTTCAGCGTCAATTTTCAGCTTCAGAGAGTATGAGGGAGGAAAGTGGAGAGAGAGTGTGATAGAAGAGGAAAGAGATAGAGCGAGAGGGATCAGGCGGACCACAGAAAGTACAACAGAAATATAGAAGCTGTAAGACAAAGATAGTAGAGAGAACAAAGCCAAAAAACATCAAGTTCACTCCAAGACATTTTGCTCATGTGCAGTAAAGAAAAATTACACGATCACCATTTCTCTACTGGAAAACACTGGCAGAAACTTTTTTTTGATAAAACTGTAGAGACACTTCGGGATTTAGTCATTATCAAATCACAATGAATACGAAGCTGCAAAACTTAATTAACTAATCAAGCAGAAGTTGTTCAGAAATGCTCTGATTGGTTAGAAGGATGAGCCTCACTCAAAAACCTGCTAATAGCTAATATCTTGTTCTGAGAGTCTGACTTTATGGGAGGTGTCAACAAAACCCCTTCATTCATTTTACTAAAGTAGCCAAACGTCTGCTATGATCAATATTTCAGCACTAAAACCATCACCAGCACCTGTGTAATCATGTTGTAATCTGGTTTGTTGTGCACGTAAACCTAAATAATGTAAATATGCAGTTCCAGCCCCTCCTCTCCGTCTCTGGGGAGTCCCCCATTCAACTCCCTTCTCTACCATGACCCTAACGCCCCTCTGCATTGTGGGGGTCTGGGAATGTGTCTCCTTCAGAAGGACCAGCTGGTGCGAGATGTGTAACGTGCCGCGGGGCAAAAAAAAACAAAACAGGTTTCAAAGTCTCACACAGTAAAATTTGATTTAACCAACACGTAAAAAATTTTGTTACGTAAACGTAATTCTATTTTAAAAGTCACACCCTCCTCTCGTTTGAATAGTTAGACATTAGTTAGGAATCTGAAACAACTCACATTTAATCCAAGCTCTTTTCTGGTATTGTCTTATGAGAACAGCAGCTTGTTCAGATTGAAATCAGTCAAACACTCCTAAGAGATAAGACAACAACTCTGTACTTGATGTTAGATTTTTGTCTCAAATTATTTTAGGAAGGATCATTTCTGTGCCATCTAACTGCAAGTGAAAAGAACCTCAAAGCCGAGTGAACAGGAACAGGAAGTTGTTGGATTCCAATCTGCCTTCTTATCTACAGGAAACCCAGTTTGTTGATCTCTGACACAAACAACTGCGAGCAAGCATGTGTGTGATCGGAGTAGGTGATGTGCCCGTGATTCTGCTGATTACACAGAAATCAGAAGTAGCAGGAGAGATCTTTCATTCTTGTACGAATTTTCCTGATTTCATCAACATCTCTGCTGAGAGGACCGTGACATCTCTCTACTTCTAGCTGAAAACTCCTCCAGATGACATCATGAATGTAGTCTTGGTTGACCTGTTCCTCCAGTGCTCCTGCAGGTGACACTTTCTCAGCTCAGAAATTTTAACACAGATACAGAAATTTTAACACAAATATTCTGATAAGATCAAATCTCCAGCAAAACTCCAGCAGTTTATCAAACGACTTTATGATCAGACCGACACATTTCAGCTCGTGGTTTACATCACAGCCTCATAAATACATGTACTCCACAAAGTGGAAGGATGAGAAGCAAACTGAAAATCAAATTCACACCTTAGACTCCAGAAGCACTGAACTAAAAACACTGATCACACCATCTGGCAGAGAGCACAGTTACAGACTGATGTTTGTTGCAAATTCTAAAGAGCAAACTGAAGTAAAAGCTTCATTATGTGATGTATGAGCATCAGAGCTCAGTGGATTTGGATATTTTTCAGCCCAGATCTGGTCAGAACCCAGTTTTCTTTCTCCTATTCCTTTTTTCCACTTTAGTGAACTTGTACCAACCAGTGACCCCGCCCCACCTAACAACCCCTCCTGTCGGCCTCTGAGCTCTGGCAGAACCATCAAACTTTCACCTTGTGTGTGTGTTTCACAGCCACAATGGAGTAACTCACATCTGTTTGACAAACTGCAACAATGGAGGATAGATGGAGGGAGAGAAAACAGACTCCCCAATTATCTGTCCTTCTTCAACAACCATTCCCACTCCTCCACCCCCCACTGCCAGTCCCACCCCCACACACATATATTTTAGCATACACACACACACACACACACATCTTTCCATCGCTGCCCTGTTGAAGCCAAAACCGAACGGCCCCTGGGACTTTGCCTATTGATGAAACTAAACACTCATACAAGAGAAGGGGGAGAGGAAGGGGGGAAAGGGCGAGAGACCCCAGGCAGAGAGAGAGAGAGAGAGAGAGAGTGTGAGGGGAGCTATAGTGGGAGGACGACTAGAGTGAACTCTCTGCTCATTAGGCCATGAAATATTCCATTCTTTCCACAGAAGCAAGGTCTCTCTGTTGCTTTTCTCCGTGTGAAGAGCGTGCAGCTGCTACGTGCCTACATATTTGTGTGTGTGTGTGCAGTGTTAACGGATAAGAGCAAAAGAATGCTGCTAACTCAGTGGTGCGACGGTCATTTCCAGCTGCTCCGCATCATCACGATGCTGGATCTCAAACCCAGCACTCGCTGCACGTCTGGCAGCAGTGTCACAGCAGTCTCAACCGAAACGAGAGACACAGACGTAGTAAGAGCAACTATCAAGATATGTAGATACTGCTTCCCCTTTGCCACATCAGCCTGGTCCTGCAAGGAACTAGACTTATAATCATATATGCAATTTATAATTAGAGGATTTTTCACCTATTTTACATCACACATAACCTACATGTTATAATCATAAAGCTTTTTAACTGGATGAATCGTATTAAAGAGGCAACATCACCTTATCCGTTTAAAACTATCCGAGCGCACAAAAGTTTCTCTTATAATCACTGCTTCAGCTACACGTCATCGGATCAGCACAGATTCAGAGCTCAAACTAAATACTTTATGAGTTCATGAGACTCAGCAAAGTTCAGCTCAGACACAGTGCTTTTCAAATAATAATCTAGATTCTTTACATGGGGGGTCCACACAGAATGCATTATATCTTCAGCAGGTGCAGAGCTACAGTGTAGACTCACAGTGTTGGGTTAGGAATATATTTATGCAAGAATGCAGGACACATTATGCAAAGCACCGTTTAAAACCAGCTACACAACTCGTCTATACAAGGAGAGTTTGTGGTTCTGCAAGCTGAATTAAAAAGTACAAACATGACACCGTTGCACCCTCTCCCCGTCTCACCTGTGTCCTGTCTGAACTGGTGCATGGACTGGAGATCTATGATGTACGGCGAGAGCCGGCTGTCCACCTGGCCGAGGACCACGCTCCCTCCGCGGGGGTCGCTGCTCCGGATGGCCGCCTCGATCTGGTGGGAGACGGCGGGGCTGTAGGGCCGCCACCGGCCGTGTTCGTTCAGCCATTCCCACACCACCACGGCAGAGGCCAAGAGCATGTTGTTAGTGTTGGCCCTGGTGAGGACACGAACACGAGAGCGTGAGGAAAACACACATTTGTTAGCTACAAGAACCACTGAGCCCCTCGGAGTCATGAGTGAGGGGTTCGCCTGCCACAACAGAGGCCAAGCACACGGCAAACAAGGTGCCACCAAGACCTGGGAGTGTTTTTAATGTCCACTCCAGTTTACATGTGAGCATTTGAGAGTGTATAACTGTGTTACTCCCTCGTGATAGAGCAGTAAAGCTCGACTGTATCGTTACCCCCCAACACACACACACACACACCAAAAAGCTGAAACAAAGCCAGGTTTAGCATCTTACATGGAGCCGCGGCTGAGCTAACGCCGGGAGAAAGCGACACATTCTTCCACGAAGATCCGAACTCCTCGCATGGCGAAGCGGGGGGAGGAAACCGCGGTCCTCGCTACACTCTGTTCGTTATAACGCCGTATAAGTGTGTTTAAAAAAAACATATGCAGCACGTAACTTGACAACAAAGTGGCCTAAATATGATGGTTTCTGTTTGGCTCGTCCCTGCCCCAGACACCCTGGTAGCTTCTCCAGCGAGGCGTTGATGTCAAGCGACGGCCTGTTCGTTCACGTCTTCGCCGTGAAGAAAACACGTTTTACTGAGCGCGACTATTGCGGCGGTTACTTCTCACGGAGCAGGAGCGACGTCTAATCCCGAACAGAGCCCGCTTCATACGCTTCCTTCGGCAGGGCAGGCAGTAACGGACAGTGTGTGGTTTTTCTCCGGGAGTTTGGGGCGTAGCATAAACGAAATGTTGAGAAAGTAGTGGCTCCCGACGGCGCAGTCTCAAACCGGGTCGCATCAAAACTGGTTCAACTGGTCTCGATCCCGGGAACACGACGCTGCAGGCTTATAGTACGAACACATTTATCAAGACCAAACTGTCAACCCTGTTTTTGGAACGTTTTTTCTGTGTTATCGTGAAGGTTTTGTAGCAGCCGAGATACGTTCACATGTGTATCGTGTTTCAGGTGTTACTATAGCGGCTGCACCAGCTGCAGTGTTGTCACTCTGGCTCCGCAGTTTATCCATCTGCTCAATCATGCACATGCTTTTTTGACTGATCATTCACCTGTTGATGGGAACCTCTGGGTCCACTCTCCTAGTCCAAGAATCCAGGACCGCCACAGACCTCTTCGTGAATTAAATCTACCCTTTAGGCTCCACCATGGCTCTTCTCTCCCTCTCTACCCCAGGTGATCGCACAAAGTACAATTCTCCTTTTTTACTGTTTATAATAATAATTGAGAAAAATACACAGAATCCAGCGAAGAGGAGAGGAACTAGATTCAGGAAAATGATGCGTCCATGATGCGTTGAAATAAACTCTCCATGTTTACCCTTTGACGTTCATGTTAGTTGCTGAGAAACTTGATGTGAAGCTACAAGTGACTGAAAGGACAGCAACAGCCCCCCCTACTCCTGCCTCTCTCCACGCCCAGAAAACCCCCACGGTGATCGGGGACTGACAACCAATAGGAAGAGGGGCTCCCAAAACATTCCATGCCAGGGTCCCCTATCCGGTCCCCCTCCTGATCATCCAAGCACCATCGACTTTTTGGCATAGTTTTTTTATCCACGCCGGAGTCGTCGACGTCCTCTGGGGAGTCACTTCCGGAGGAGGTCATCACGACAGGAAGCAACACGTTTTTTACGTACAGACTTCACTTATAGTAGTCGGTGTTGTTTTCAGCTACATTAACGTAACTTACAGGTTTACGTTTGCAAATAAAACGTGGTTGTATGGGTTTTCGTATCTTTTGTGTCAAAATAACTACCAATGTCGATATGTGAAAAGCAAGCTAGCGTTATCTGTGAAGATTCTCAGTCATCCAGGTCATGGTTATCTCAAAAAAACGGTTTTTAATGGCAACTGGACTTGTTT
>JAUMHL010000001.1:25603426-25618673 GCA_032362345.1 Sandelia bainsii | reverse complement strand
CATGCTTCTACTTAAATGCCCTACTTTCATGATATAATATCACTATAGTGTGAACTTTTTACGTTTTCCATAAATTCTACCCGAAAGCCAAGTAGTGTATATACTACTGTTATCTCAAAAAACGGTTTTCAATGGCAACTGGACTTGTTTTAGTTCCTTGACTACGTTTCACCCTTCCATTCCGTTTTTTGAGATAACCATGACCTGGATGACTGAGAATCTTCACAGATATATACTACTGTTCTCCTGTAATGTCTGCCTCTGCTCACAAACCTGTTTTTTTTAATTGTACTGCATTTCTACCTTGTTTGATGTCAGTCTAAATGCGCCTCTTTTTAAATGGAAGACAATAGATTGACTGTACAGTCTCTGTTTCAGAATGGCAGGAGTGTTCGACATAGACTTGGAGACTGAAGACGTCAGCGATACTGAGGTCTGTATCCCGTAATCAACATCCCATATTTAAAAGACACAGGATGTGTGTCTCTTATCTGTTTTTTCTAGGGTTTGTAAAATAGCAGTTTAATAGAGGTTTTCAGTTCTTTTGCAACTGGAGTCATGATGATCCAAAGTTTACAACTGTGTGTTTAGTGAAATCTGGTTAAAGTTCTTCATTCCTTTATTACTATTGTTTAAGATCTTTGCTTTTTTGCCTTATCTGTAGGATGACGTCTGTGAGTTCACTGCTACAGAACCAGAGAAGTAAGTAGAATTTATCATCATTAAATTTTAAAAACAAATGTTGATTTTCTTCAATATGCAAAGTTAAACATGAACTTTTATGTTTCTTTATGTCCTTCTCATCCTTCATCCCAGTGTTCAGACAGAGGAGGTGGAGTTGACTAGTGAAAGTGTCAACAGAGACAGTGAGAAAGTTGGACCTGACTGCTTTGAACTTCTTACTGTGCTGGGAAAAGGAGCCTATGGCAAGGTGAGTGAGCACACTGGTGTATACATGTACACATTTGATGTTTTGTTGCTCATTTCTAGAGTAACCAGTGCTGACACATCCCTGGGCCACAGTGTTTGTGGAGATGCCCTGGGGCTACTGTTGCACTTTAATACTACTAACAATACTGCAAACATTATGCCATTATGCTGTGTGACAAAAATTATGTCTGACAAACATTATTAAAGTCAGAGACATAATCAGTTTACAGTGATATAAAAGACATCCTCACATTTTAGATGATGCAATGTGTTATTCATTAATTGTTATTACAGATGTGCCAAGCCAATCTGGAGAGTGCCAACATTAATTTCATAATATTTTAAGTTCATCCATACATCCATCTATTATCTTTACAGCTGTCTTTTGGGGAGTGGCAGGGTTACACCCTGGACAGGTCACCATTCTACCACAGAGTCACAAACTGAGCCAGACAGACAACCATTCACATTCACATAACTACTTATGGCTAATTTAGACTGATTCATTAGGCTTCGTGTCTTTGGACTGTAGGAGGAAACAATTCATTGTTGCCTTCAGGGAACCCACACAAGTACATGGAAACTCTACACAGATAAGCTACAACTGCCCTGTTACTTACCACTGACCACTCTGCCACTATTGTTGCTTAATTTAAGCTTATAAGTTGAGTATTTTTGAACCATGACCTCAAGTATTTGGATCATGTTGAAAAAGAAGGTTTGTCAGATTAAGTAATAAATTACTGTGTCAGATACATTAATGAAATTTTACTGTTGGTAAATTAGAATCAGATATTAAATATCAAATATTAAAGGACTCTGATCCAGATTGGGGTAAAAAAAACTTTGGGGGATGTCTTAATTACAATTAGTCAGTCTAGCACTACATAAAATATCTCCTTCAGCACAACTCTAATTATCATTATTTAGTTTTTATAGCTGGTGATACGCAAAGGTGATACATAACTGTCCCTCTTTTGTATGATTTTATTTTGAGACACAGTATCTTCTTTAAGGTTTTCCAAGTGAGGAAGGTTCAAGGTGCCCAGACGGGGAACATATTTGCCATGAAGGTCCTGAAGAAGGTATGTTGACACAGCCCGTAGCCCACAGCTTTCTCCCTAGACACATATTGTAGGATAAACAGAATGTGAAGTCGTTCCTCTTATACTCATTAACTTTCCCTTTTATCTCCACCTGACCCATTTTCTGCCTCTCATTTCTTCTTTCCTGTTGCTCCTCTTTATTTTTCCCCACTTTTGCCTCTCTCTGCACTGTACTCTGCTCGCTAAGGCTAAGATAGTTTGTAATGCTAAAGACACGGCCCATACACGAGCAGAGCGGGAGATCCTGGAGACGGTGAGACACCCGTTCATTGTGGATCTCCTCTACGCCTTCCAGACTGGGGGAAAACTCTACCTCATTCTGGAGTGTCTAAGTGGTAAGACAGAGGCACAGAAGAATGGGGAGAAGGAGGTTAAGAGTAATAAAAAAAAAAAACATAAATCACTGTATCTGTACACCTTTTCAGACCCCTTCATTTTTAGCATTTACCAGACCAAAAGGACTTTTGAAAGCATAGTGGGGAAGAGATGAACAGAGAAATGAAGGAACAGATGACAGGAAGTATCTGTAATGCCACTAACTGTCCTGACTGTTGTTTATGTCCAGGAGGGGAACTGTTCATGCAGCTGGAGAAAGAAGGGATCTTCATGGAGGACACTGCTTGGTAAGGATGTCCTCTCCTAAATGGTACATTTAGTTTGCCAATGATAATGAATTGTTTCATTGGACATGGAGTTTAACAGCATCTCTCTGTGTGTAGTTTCTATCTAGGAGAGATCACAATGGCCCTGGGTCACCTCCACTCCAATGGGATTATTTACAGAGACCTCAAACCTGAAAACATCATGCTGAATCACCAAGGTAATACACCATGTGTTTGACTAAGTATATGTAAGTAAATGTGATCAATAGGATAATGATCAAACTTTTATTGTGACACAGTGCTTCAAGTTGGTCATAAATACACCCGAGTGTGGTTGTTAGTCTTTCACATTTTATTATCCCTCCACACTAACAGCTGTGGCTGCTGGCATTGTGTCTTCTGGTTGTCAGTCTGTCCTGCTCTTGTGAACACAATATCTCAGGAGCATCTTTAGCCACTTTCTTTAAATTTGGCAAGAATGTCCACTTGGGCCTAAATGTGAGACACAGAGAACGGACAAGACTTGTTTTTTTGTTTTGTTTTTTTTTAAACAAAAACTCAATGACCAAACCAAAAAACAACAATACTATAAACTGAACATTACATAAACAAACTAACGTAGAATGTTAGAAAACCAAAGAACAAAAGGCTACAAGCTAATAAGAAGCTAAGACTAAACTGGAGTGTGGCAAACAGAAGTATCTAAATGTGGACAAGCAGGCGTGAGGGTAAAGTGATCATAAACTAAGGTAAGAATGTAACTAAGGACTAACAAGGGCAAAACACATTGAGAAACTAAAGTAAACTTGGGCAGAAGCTTGAACCAAAACATGAGGGCTAAGGTGAGCGGGAGAACGGGGCATGGGAGTGAGAGAGTGTGGATAGAAACTAAGGGCAGAACCATGACACAAAGGTCAAGGTTACTTTGACCTCACGTCCCTGATATTCTTGTGAACTTGCTGTCAGAAAGAAATTCTTCAAATTGGGTACAAGCGCCCACTAAGAATCAAGGATGACCTGATTAGATTTTGGTGATTAATGTCACTGTGTCCATCCCTTTCTTGTCAACGCAATATCACAGGTGGTTGGTACAAACTTCCTCTTGAACTCTTTTTATTTTAATTTACATTACATTATTGTGATTCTGGGCAGACATGCATGTAAACTTGCAAACTTGACTAGCTGGCAGAGTAATACAACTGCTCTCTAGTGTGTAACAGATACACTGAATTCACAAAATAATTGATCTTACAGTTCCATCTAGCTTGTAGCAATAGTTAATAAATATTTTGTGTCTTCAGTCAGCTCTCTTATGCAAACCTGCGGCTTTTCAAATAGTGTTCTCCTGGGTTTCTCTTGCATTTGAAGCTCATCTCCACTAACGTGTGAATGTGTCATCAACATGTTTTTTTTCCCTCTGTTTAAAGGGCACATCAAGCTGACTGACTTTGGCCTCTGTAAGGAATCAATTCATGATGGCACAGTCACACACACGTTCTGTGGCACCATAGAATACATGTGAGTAACACTGTGTTTGCTCTCACACACATCGAAGCTTCATACTCTGATTTATCTAACCAGATTGTTTCCACATATGAAATAGTGTCATGTGCTCTACTGGAAATTCTTTTTCTTTACTTATACTACAGTGGTATGAAAAAGTGTTTGCCCCCTTCCTGATTTTTTTATGTTTCTGCATATTTGTCACACTTGAAATTTTCAGATCATCAAACAAATTTAAAGGTTAGGCAAAGATAACCAAAATAAACACAAAATGCAGTTTTTAGGTGATGATTTTATTTATTAAGGAAAAAAACTACCCAAACCTATCCTATCCAGCCCCAGACCATCACACTACTACCACCACCATGCTTGACTGTTGGTATGATGTTCTTTTTATGAAATGCTGTGGTCATTTTACACCAGATGTAACAGGATGCACACCTTTCAAAAAGTTCAACTTTTTTTTTTTCAGCCCACAGAACATGTTTCCAAAAGTCTTGGGGATCATCAAGATGTTTTTGGCAGAAGTGAGACGAGTCTTTATGTTCTTTTTGGTCAGCAGTGGTTTTTGCCTTGGAACTCTAGTAAAATTTAACTCGGGTGTCTAAAAAACTTTTAACGATTAACCGCAGTCACTTCATGTTTTAAATAGGGGGGCAATTACTTGGATAGTTTAAAAAAATAAAATAAAATCATCACTTAAAAACTCCATTTTATGTTTACTTGGGTTATTTTTGTCTAATATTTAAATTTGTTTAATGATCTGAACCTTTTAAGTGTGACAAATATGCAAAAAAGTAAAAAATCAGGAAGGGGGCAAACACTTTTTCACACCACTGTATATCAGTTATAAATGTTGCTACATACATGCAATTTGTAAACTTTTATGTTTTTCATATACTTAGCAAAAAGTTGGTAAACAAACATGTAGATTAGACAGATTATAAGTTTAAATCAATATTTTTTTGATCATTACAGATCTCACCCACACACGTCCTTATACATTTTTTTCCCCCTGATAACTTCCTCCCTGTCTGTGTTTGTCTCCTTTCTGCTTCACAGGGCTCCAGAGATCCTGACCCGGTCGGGACACAACAGAGCAGTAGACTGGTGGAGCCTGGGGGCCCTGATGTACGATATGATGACCGGCTCAGTAAGTAACTTTGTGAGACAATAGTTATTAATAATGAAGGAACTGTGTCAGCAGATGGTGAGAAGCTATTTTATGGTAGTTGTGATTTGTCTGTTTGGGGGGTGAGAACTTATCCTCATCTTCCAAACCACCTTTTAAACATCTCCTTTTATTGTTATTCAGTAGCTCCTGGAGCCTGAGTTTTTCAGTGTAGATTTTCCCCTGCACAATTAATCGAAACGCAATCGCGATATCAGCTTGTGCGATTACATGAACGCAAAATGCTGCTATTTATATTATGAGTACATGGATTGAAGCGACAATCTATTATCTCTCATTCACTTGAAGTTTGCCAGCTAACTAACGTGAGATTGGCTGATCAGTCTCACGTCAGACGTGTTTGGTCACATCACTTTCCAGTGCGCAGCACAGACCACAACAACAGCGGCCCAGGTGAGCACATGGTGGGCATGGATGCCGAGTTGGGCAATGGTGAACTGGTGAACAACTTGAAGGCCGAATAAAGCATAACACGTGTGTGTGTGTCTCACCATATGACAAGTCTACACAGGGATATAAAGACATCACTGACTCCATAACTACCTTCGTGAAGCTATTTTCCGTGTTCCATACTATGCACTGTGTTGACGAGGAGTTTGAACTGAAAAGCTGCTGCTTGCAAACGTCATATTTCACCTTTGAGCACACCGGAGAGAACATAGTGTCAGGAGTGAGAGAGGCTCTGTGAGGAGCGTCAGGTCATTATCACTACAGACAGTACCAATATTATCAAAGCTGTGCAGCTAAATAAGTGGACACAGGCTTCACCATCGGTAGGGTAAATTGATTTTGTCGTGTTTCCACAGTGATACTAGGAAATCAGTTGTCTGACAACGACGTGCTTTATGTATCAACTTTTATTTCTCTACAGCGTACTAGCAACCGTACAGGAGGATTCCTCTTCATAACATATCCCATGAACACTTACGTCTGCATGTGTTACTAAAACAACCAATCAACGTCTGTCATTACATTATATGCTTCAGAGTGACATTCAAAATGGTCATCTCTGTATTAACTGATAAACATATTCAATGATACAATGTGAATATTACAGATTTCCTTTTTTTTTTTTTTTTATAGGTTACAGAAGGCCCATTTCCTTTAGAGCCAATTATAAGTAAAAACCTTTAGTTAGAGATAGTGTCTAAAAAACACAACTGTCTTAGTTTCAACATGATAATATCAATATTAACTGTGTATTAACTATCACATCGCAATTGCGTATCGCAATATTGATCTCAATAATCACTATGAATATGACTTTTTTCCCAAATTGTACAGCCCTAGTTAGAATCTGATCTGAAGAGTTTGTATCACTGATCTAATTTGTTTGGTCTGTACCCACAGCTTGTTCATACCGATAAGGAGATGAAACAAGCCAAGGAGAAACTTTTAAGTGAGCTGTAGCTACAAAAAAATACTGTTTTCAACAGTTAATGGAACATCTGCCCAACAACCCAACAAAATGCAGAGGACTGCATCACTTACACATCTCTTGTGCTAGCAAAGTCATCTCTTGTTGCGTCTTGTGCCCTCTGTAGCATTGAGAGTGGCCCCTTTAACTTTGACTCACAGTTATTCCACTTCTGTGTGTCAGCATAAAAGCCGACGCTTGTACCACTGAGCAGCACAAAAGACTGACAGCTGTGTCAGAAAAAATCTGTTTTTATGATTAAGTGCTGGTATTATAAGGTCCAAGGTAAATACATCACCCAAGGCTCATTTTGGCAGAAAACTATTCTGTTATGTGCTGTGTGCCAGTTGGAATTTATCAACTATGGAGCTGTCTTTCATTCCACTTATTTGCTCTGCTCTGCTTTGCATCACAGACTAGTTTTTTCTCTGCCGTAACACCGGCCAAGTGCCTCGTAAGAAAGTGAATTCTCTCAGCATTAATCTGACTGAGTTATTGACAAAAAACAAAGTATTTGATGTGCATCATAAATAATGTTTCTGCATTCGTAGGCCTTGTTAAGTTTAATTTGTGTTTAATTCAAAACTTGTTTCCGAGAATATACTTTGAAAATTCATCATTTCTTCTATTCACAAATGGACCCTTCAGTTAGTAGCAATGCAAATGCAAATGTTGGAGCTACATACCAGAGAAATTCAGCTTTTATAAAAGATTAATCCTTTTTTTGTGACCTGGAAACCACTTTATGCTTTGTCAGGCAGTTCATCAATAATTATCCATCAAAATTCATTAGTTTTTTATACTCTGTAAGAAACTGCATCTGAAAAGAAATACGTGTAGTTGACAAAAAAATATGGAGTAGAATAAAAATAGCATAAAATTTACATTGCACTATGTAAGTATAAGTAACTCGAAATTAAAGTTTGTAAAATTGTACTGTATTGTGTTTAGAGGTGTCTGACCTGCCAAAATGAAAGGTCAAAACACAAGATTTAGTGGCATCTAGCGGTGAAACACTCCTCCCTCCTTAAAAAGTGTGAGAGAGGCTATGGTGGCCATCAAGTGTCATGTCACTGTTTATGACTGCATCAAGTAGCAACATGTCAAGTGATAAGGTTAGCTTAGATAGCTATATATAAAACTAAGCTGCCATGTGAAGTACCCACTCCCTATGAAGATATAAAGTACTCAATCTAAGCTAAAGGAAAATTCAATCTAATTATGAATACTGTATTTCATTTCTGCTACTAGATTTTCATAATCTTAGTAGATCAAATCTTACACACTGCAGCTTTAAGAAATGGGAATTTAAAATCAGTCTGTTAATTTCTACCAGTGGCAGCTTCACGTCAGTGTCTTTGCAGAGCTCCCCTCACCATAGACACAAGCGTTAGTGAAGTAGCACATAGAGGATTATTGTGGATCAAACAGAGTTTGTGAACAACTTTCTAACTGGTAACAACACAGTAATTGCTGTAAGTTAAACGTGGGTACAACATTACTCTTGCTCACGGCTAATATTACTGCCAAATGTAAGCATCACATAAGAGAAATGATCCCTGAGTTTCTACAGGAACTGCTGACGTCCTCCTGTGATTTTCCACCAGCCTCCTTTCACAGCTGAAAACAGGAAGAAGACCATTGATAAGATCTTGAAGTGTAAACTCAATCTGCCCCCATACCTGACCATCGATGCCAGGGACCTCATCAAAAAGGTACAGTAGTGTGATAGACCTCATGTTCTCAAAAAAAAGAAAAGAAAAGCAATGTCAGACTCAGACGTATGAGAACGTAGCTTTTGTCTGTTTTGTTATGTGAACCTGAAAAGAGGTCAGTTTGTCCTCCCCTTGTAATTGTGAAAACACATCTTTGTAAAGTCTACCTGACTGACCTGTGGCATTCTCTCTCTCTTTTTTTTTTTTTTTTTGCAGCTGTTAAAGAAGAATCAAGCCCAAAGACTTGGCTCCAGTAAAGCAGACTGTGCTGATATACAGGTAACTTTCACGTGAACACATTTGCTAACACAGGAGTGGTTACTGGCTCAAGAAAGTCTTTGTACTGAGCCTTGTGAAATAAGAGGAAATGCAGTGGTGCTTGTAGGTTTATGAACCCTTTAGAATTTTCTCTGCTTCTGAATAAACATGACCTAATACACGGTCAGACGTCTCTCAAAGTCCTTTTGGAGCTGGTAGAATTTTTACTTTCGTTTTCCGCTGTGCTTGTTGCTGATGTATGCAACCATTAAGTAACTGCATCAACCAACACAATGTTATTAACATCAAGACGTGTGTAAATTTGCAGCCCTTTTTGTTCTGTGCAGAAACATCTGTTCTTCAAACACATTAACTGGGATGACCTGCTGAACAAGAGAGTGGAGCCACCATACAAGCCACAGCTGGTACGTCTCCACTTGTCATGTTGTTATCACATTGGTTGGTTTGTCATTTTCTTCACTACCTCCTTTAGTACATTTTTAAACACCTTCATTTCACATACACCACTTTTTGACTGCCTCTGTTTTCCCCTGTGTCTGTGTAGCAGTCAGACGAGGATGTTAGCCAGTTTGACACCAGGTTCACCAGACAGACACCAGTGGACAGTCCAGACGATACCTCACTCAGCCACAGCGCAGAGCTCGCCTTTGCTGTGAGATACTGTTTTTAAGTTAATATTTGGACCACTATACAGTGCCTCCTACCCTTCCTTTCCTCACTGTAGTGAAGAAACATTTCTTTTAATGATGAAGCATAAATGACATTATCTGTGACTGATGTGGAAAAACAATGATTCCAGGGTTTCACCTATGTGGCTCCTTCGGTCCTAGAGAGTCTAAAGGAAGGTTTCTCATTTGAACCCCGAACACGACATGTGCGCCGACACAACAGCAGCCCACGCACACCCATCAGGTAACACACAAAGGATCTTTTGTTTATATGTGAGTTTCTATCTTAAATCTGCTGGTATGTGGTCAGCAGGTAAGACATACACTAAGTATCACCAATGCTATTACTAATACTATATCTTTTCTAGGATCAAAAGCTGTTAAACATACTTTAGGTGCTTTCAAAGGAATTTTCATTCTTTAGACAATACACACGGTAAAGTGCAAACCAGAGTGTGTCTCAATTAAAATCCGTCAAAAACAAAAGACTTCACCACTTTGTTCCATGAAATGTTCATGAGGTTGTTTCCAGCATCATTATATACAGTGTTCGACCAATATGGGTTTTTTAATGGCCATTGCAGATCTTTACAAAGCGGGGAGGCTGATAGCTGATACATATTGCAGAAATGTAGTTAAAATACAATAATTGAATAAAAACAATTATGATGAAATTACATGAACATTTATTGAATCACAAAACTATTTGAATTATTTCAATCATTTCAAAATAAGAGAGTTTTGGAAACATGACTGACTTACACATCATACTGTTCCTGAACGCCACTCACTCTGCTGGTCACTGCTATGCTGTGTGTAATTTGTCACATTCATACGCTGTAATTTTCTGTTGCATATGCGCATGAAATACTCCCAGTGTAGACTGCTGATGTGTCTGCAGACATTTTTAATTACTTGGCCAGCATGAACGCAGACATCAGCCAGTGTAGATTCATTAGAGTCTAAGCCCTTCCACTTTCTCCTTCTGATGAAGAGGAGAGCTGGATTCACTCACATAATGTCTGATAATGTGATACTTCTTCTAGAGAAAGAATTCAGAGTGAGTAAGTGTAATATTCCTCGTAGGACAGAGGTGAGTCTCATGTTGGTGCTGCACGTATCAAAAGGCAACTCACAGTTTATCTGTAAACCATTTGGATCAAACTCCACGGTTTGGTACACATGTGAACTGTGGATTAATTGCCAAATTTAACCATCGTAACGTAACATAACGTTTCACTGGCACCGTTTGAAGTAGACCTAATGATTCCCTACATTTTCAAGCAAAGGTGCACTGAAAAGATACAGAGTAGTGTTTCCCACACTTAAACTTCACTGGGGCGGGACACACAAGTATATTAGTGAGTATACTGTATTTAGCCACCCATTTCAGAACAACGCCATCTGTGATCAATTAACTAGATGGCTCTTTAGGTTACTTGTTTCCTTTAAATGTCAGCAGCAGGTCAGATCTGCTGCTTCCTCAGTATTCAGTGCGTGCACAATTATTAGGCAAGTGAGTATTTTGACCATATCATAATTTTTATGCATATATTCCATTTCCAAGCTGTATAAACTTGAATTCTTATTCGATTTAAGCATATCAGGTGATATGTATTTGTGTAATGAGAGAGGGTGTGGGTAATGTTTTATGAACTGATGAGATGAGAGTGATACTTGACGGACCAGATGGATGGGCCCGTGGCTGGATCAGTAACAGGCACAGAGCTCCACTTCAACTCAGATACCAGCAAGGTGGAGGTGGGGTACTGGTATGGGCTGGTATTATTAAAGATGAGCTAGTTGGACCTTTTCGGACTGAAGATGGACTCAAAATCAACTCCCAAACCTACTGCCAGTTTTTAGAAGACAGTTTCTTCAAGCAGTGGTACAGGAAAAAGCCTGCATCTTTCAAGAAGACCATGATTTTTATGCAGGACAATGCTCCATCACATGCATCGAAGTACTCCCATGCGTGGCCAGTAAAGGCCTTAAAGATGAAAGAATAATGATATGGACCCCTTCCTCACCTGACCTAAACCCTATTGAGAACTTGTGGGCCCTTCTTAAACAGGAGATTTACAGGGATGGAAAACAGTACATGTCTCTGAACAGTGTCTGGGAGGCTGTGGTTGCTGCTGCACAAAAAAGTTGATTAGCAACAGATCAAGAAACTGACAGATTCCATGAATGGAAGGTTTATGACTGTTATTGAAAAGAAGGGTGGCTATATTGGTCACAGATTTTTTTTTTTAAATGTCAGAAATTTTTATTTGGAAATTTTGTGTTGTTTGTGTATTATCCTAACTTTAACAGATGTAAATAAACAAGTGAGATGGGAAAATGTAAGTTTTTCCATTTAGTTGCATAATAATTCTGCACACTAATAGTTGCCTAATAATTGTGCACACAAGTGTATTCCCCTGAGAATGTTCACACTCACATTTCCTTTGAAAAACATTCAGGTTTCAGGTTTATTAACATTTTGGATTGACTGACGGCACTGTATTTGTTTCATATTAAAATGAATCCTCAAAAATACAACTTGCCTAATAATTGTGCACATAGTGTAAAAGCATGGCAGGACAAACCTGCGGTCACTCTGTGACACCTCTGAACAATCAGAGATGACTGGGTGTCTCTGTGGTCTAGTTCCAAAAACTCTCAAAACAAGAGTCAGATGTCTTCCCTACTAAAAATGATCAGATTTGTGAGTTAAAAGCTGTGATGCAATGTGAACCGTGACTTTTGTGATTTGTTACACCTCTATTACAGCGTCTCTTAAAAAGCTAAAACGGTGTGAAAATGATCAAGAATCATATTTAGTATCTCCTTTCTTTTCCTCTTATAGCATCTCTGTTTTTTCTTTCAGTCCCCCAAAGTTTTCCTCTGCAGGACCATTCAAATCCAGCATAGACTGTGAGCCTGACCTTTTCTCTCCCACCTCTCCACCGGGAGCTGCTCCGGTGCCTGTGCCGCTGGAAAACGGAGCAGCTAGTCAGCCGATCAGGACCCCTGCCAGGAACAAGAAGCAGAAGGGACATCGCAGATGAGGAGGAAATGTTCAGAGAGCCAGCCTTTACTGCAGGACCTTAGCCAGACTGACATTTTGTGTAGTTTACAGTGACTGCTGAGGTAAAGTGCTGATGTGCTTTGTTTTTGCTGGTATCATGCTTTTTGAAGTGGTTTAGCGTAGACGTCGCAGAAAAGCCAAATTCTTAAGAGGAACACCGTTGGTTTGGTTTTCTTTTGTCTCCTATTCATCTTTTGGAAAAAAGCATCATAGTGTCTACAAGTACAGTAGATCATATCACACAGATTTAATAGGGTCAAGTGGGATTTATCATGTTTCTCAAATTTCTCACATAAAGCTTTAATTTCTACTTAAACGCCTGTCACACTGTGGCACTAACATATGTGAAACAATGACTTATCTATAAATATTTTCTACATATACCAGTAGAACCTTTGATTCTACAACAGAACCATTGATTTTTCAGAACCTGTATTTCCTTAATATATTACGAGCAGCCATGGTCAGGTAGCCATGGATTGATTGCTAAGTGCTTCTTTTTGTGTGTGCATGCTAGTGTAATTACAGCAAAGGCAAGGTGGGACGTAAAGTTTTGGGGGTTTAATTAGTTGATCGACTTTTAATTAGTTCATCAGAGTTTGTGCAGTGAGATCGGCAAATACAGGCTGACGTTTTAATTAGCGAAGCGATGAAGGACCACTTCAAGTCCTGATCCTTCTCAGTTAAGCTTGAAACGTGAAACTGACCTTCAGCCATCGGTTATCAACTAACAGAAACAGTAAGATTAAGTCAGTGTGTAACTACTATATAGAAGTCTACTCAGAGAAATGCTGCATCGCACATAAGTTTGTATACACAATTGTACAGTGAATGTGTCTGAAAGTATGGTGACATTCATCAGTGTTTCTCACAGGGAACCTTCATGTCTACTGTCAAAGCTTGTCAAACCTTATCCTCATATTGTAGTAGAATAGTAGAGTACTCCAGAGAGGAAGGCAGTTTTAGATTTACTTGGATTAGTAAGGAGTTGTCAATCTTTACCATCCTCCTTCAGATTAGCCTGCAAAAACACATCAATGTAATTAATACAGCATATAGTCAAAGCTTTCTGCTCAAATTTGGTGCTCTCAGAACATGAAATATAATGTTGTATAAAAAGAGTATTTTGGGTTACCGAACAAACAGATTTTTTACAAATGAAACCTGTAGGATTAAAAACAATTTTAAATCCTACATATTTTGAAGTTAGATTGTTGTGTATTTGATGCGGTGTCACTGCAGGCATGCTCAGTCAAACGGTAATACAAAAGTCGGATGGATCACAGAAAGGTTGAAAGGTTCATTTTGTGCCAAATTTCTTTCAGCTTTTTAATAAACAACTCAAAGATGGAAGCACATTGAACCTGATCCTGTCCCGTGTGACTCGGAGACAGAATTTATCTGGGTTCCTAGGTGTAAACCATCCTTTGGATTGTTCAGTGTTTAAGATCACATAAATACAGTAATACATAATTAAATATCGTGAATAATAAGCTAAAATATGTAATATAATCATGAAGATGTGAAATAATCCAGTTACCATTTGGCAAGGCTACACTAACTTTTTTTTCTTCTTTCAAGCAACACTCACTCACACTCACAATGAGTGAGTTTGACCTTTGAAGTTTTGAGTGAAAAAGCTGAAATATTAAAAATCACTGGGTCAATTTTTTGATTGATCCTGCTGATGCTTTAGTTTATGTCCAAATGACCTTCCCACCAGCCTCAGCTGGACTATGTGTTTAGTGCTACCTAGCAAATATTAGCATGTTCCCAGGCCAAAACTAAGAGTTTAGTTAATGTGCCTGATAAGCTTCAGGCCATACTAGCGTTAGATAACAGACTGAAAAAATGTTTGGTGCATTTTGAAATGAAACCTGCTGGAATTACATCAAAATGATAAGAAAAATATGTCACAATACGTTTAAAAAATGTGTTGGATTATTGCACGTCATGATTGTATTTATTCCTATGAATTCATTCATATTTATTTTCAGAATCGTTCCTGTTTTCCAGCTTCTGTTTGCAGGATTGTCCTGCTGGCAGCAGTGGGAAACGGGTAACGTCTTCTACCCACCTTCTCCTGTAACATGTCTGACCCTGAGCTTGTTTACCACTATTAGAATTATACTAGGAACGGACAACTCTTCACACTGCAGTTTGTTTCTGTAATGACCATAAATTGTAAACAAGGTATTTGTAATATAAGATGATGTGACATGGGGCTTTTTTGATTCAACTAATCATTTGCTACAGCTGTTATCATGCAAAATGCAGTTGGGCAGCAGAATCTACTGCTAATTGTGTTCAGTTTGTATATTTATTTACATTATCAGTAGTTACATGCAGAGTTGTATGCGGAACGCTGTGAAAAGGATTCCACCTCTCTGGAGTTAATGCGAATGCATATTCTAAAGTTAAAATTTAAAAAATGGGTTTATTTTTGATTATTTATATTTTTTTCTTTGGTCATGTATTACTTTTGCTAAACACTGAATGTGTTAATAAAAATGAATGACTTGCTGAGTTGTTATACTGAAATACTTTGTGCAAGTGTTTCATTTTACATATATAAGGCATGTATCACAGCACGTACAGTATTACGAGGTGTTCCTGTGTAACAGAAGGTCTCACATCACACTGGATATCAAAATGTTCTGATTTCTGAAAATCAGAAATACACTAACAAAAAGTTAGGGATATTTGGCTTTTGGGTGAAATTTCAGGATGAACCTAAAATGCACTATAACCTTTACAGGTGA
>JAUMHL010000001.1:25591663-25601905 GCA_032362345.1 Sandelia bainsii | reverse complement strand
GAACTTTTTACGTTTTCCATAAATTTCACCCGAAAGCCAAATATCCCTAACTTTTTGTGAGTAGTGTATGTTGATTAATATTTCTTAGCTCCTATATGTTTTTGCCAACAAAGTATCTACTGCAAATACAGTAAGTGCCCTTTTAAGAACAGTCTGACTTTGTATGTGACTTTCACTAACTGATTAGCAGCTCATTTACATCATTTCCCAGCAACCAAAGTCATCACATGCTACTTTTGGTCACGTCGTCACGTTGAAACTGAACACGATCGTGAAATACGACACGCAAATTTCTCATTTTCACTGTCATTTGTGTTACTATACACTGATCCCAACACATAAAATGTGGTACATTATTGACTTTAGACTTGGGTCCTTTAAGAAACTGTGGGTCACAGCAGTGCATTTTGTTTAGAGCATTTTCTGGAAACTATGTTAACAAATGTTGATAAATTGGTTTCTGACTGTAGATAAGCTGATTAGTTTATCACACAAGTCAAGTACATATCACATTGTATTTAACTTATGTGATGTTTTGATTTGATCTGAGACTATAAAGCCTAGTGAATGTTGGGATCTCCCTATTGCAGACCATATTTTGTTCAGCAGAACCAAGTAAGCCTTTTACTACTTTTTGCCACATCAGAAAACATAATAAAGGCTGGAGTGAATATTTAAAATAAGTGACATTTTTTCTTCTATTGTAGGAACGTGTGATACATCACAATGGAATCATCCCTTGTCCTCTGTGTTCTCCTGGGTGCTGTCTTCTGTGCCAGGGCACAACTGAGCTCAACAGGTATGTCACTATAATAATCCCACTACCTTCAATTGCTCCGTTTACTCAGCTCTGTCTATAAAGCAAATTGATTTAAGGCAAAAGCAATACTAGCTCTAGCAAGAAAGTTTGAATAAACAGGGATGTGCAGCTCCAGTTACATTTCAGTACTGTGTTCAAGCTGCTCTAGTCAATATTCATAGTATTACCGTTGGATTAAATGACTATATGTAGTGTGAAAGATGTTGTTTTAGTAATGAACCCACAAAGAACTCTGTAGGTGTCCCAGCCCTAGGGAGCCTTTTCAAATTCATATTCAAACTCTGCACTTGCCAGCCTCATTTTCAGATGCAGCAGGCAGCAGTTTTCAGAATTAAAGCTCAGATAAACCCAATGAATGCTAATGTACCCACGAAGTTAGTGACTAGATTGATAAGAGCTAAAAGCATACACATTTACCTCTGCAAATTGCTCAGCTGTTTGCTGACATGTTAGTCACACTATGGTGTGGTCTCTTTTTATAGTGGCTATAGCTATAGCTATTCTGTTGTTGCTCATTTGCTTCAAGTATTTTGTTTGCTGTTCAATATTTTAAAGTCTTTTTCAAAGAACAGTTATAGTGATTATGACACTTCCAAATACCCCCTCCCTACCCACTGCTGATTACCTGGATCAGGTACTGTATATTTGATTTGATATTGATATTTGATCAGTGGGCCTTGAGGACCAGAATTGACTGCCCCTGAGGAGTTGAATTTATTAATAGTGTAGCAAATTCACAGGCGACCAGTGGTGGAGCTGCTGCCAATTCACAACAGGAACCAGACGATGTCTAGAAATTACCTAGAAATTGTCACCTTGGATTGATTTTCTGGGTCAGCAGCAAGTTCTGTCTGTGACTAGAGTGAATGGTAATACATGAGAGACACAAACGAGCTAGAGTGGCAGCACATTGATCTTGTGCCACAAAGCAACTTGGTTCTGAAATGTCTACATGTAAGTCTAGTCTAAAGTCTAAGTGCAAAGTCTCTCTTCCCACCTGTCTCTATGCACTCTAATATTAACACCAAAATACCAAATAGAGGGGAATGGGAGCTTCAAAGTCAGGAACAGACCAGAGGTTTGATGGTCAGTCTGCCATCTTGAAAATAAGGCTCCATAGCTACTGTAGTTATTAAAATGTGACAGACAGCAGTTTTATAGGGTCTAAGTCTTAAGATTCAGTTTTACATAATCTTGCATAGTTGGTTCTAGAAACATTTGGACAACACTTCCAACTAGAGGTCTTCTCAGGTCCAAACGTTTGGAAGGAAACAACTGATCCCCACATGCATAAAAAAAGACTCACCCTGAGTTGGACCTAGGGAAAGTTGAACTCAACCCTGAACAGAGGCTAATGGAGTCCATTAGGATCCAGTCAGGTGTCAGACATATTGGCACACGGACCGGACCTGAGACCTTGCTCGAGTATAAAATGTAAAGGTCAACCTTCCAGATTTGTCCCATTAAGCTGATATATTCTAAACTTGCAGCCTTTTTAGTACAAAATGACCTTGTGTTTTTACATTTCTTTGACTGCAACTCAACAGAAAATCACTGTTCACACAACACAAAGATTTGATACTAGAAAGACTTGAACTTTGGAAGATATCCACCTGAGTTAATACGTTCAGACTGCTTAAGCACCATATTACCTTTAGATACCTTTAGATGATTACACATATCACACACACACAAAGAATCAACTCTGTCTCCTGAAAATTACGTTTCTATGCAACTGGGATTAAGTTTTTGTAGCAAACTATGAAATTATCCTTTTAAATCCCTTTTAAGTAGGGTTACAGTTGCAACAGTTAGATTTTGAGTTACTCTTTTATTTTGTTGAGGGCGGTGTCTTCTAAGTGAAGCCAGACCTGATGTTAAAGAACTGAGGGTTTGACATATTGTTTAGTACAGGCTTTGATTGTTTTCTTTACAGTGCCTCCTTCTTATAACCCATACAGTCCCATACACAACTACTCCTGGTCCTACCACCGTTCCAGCTACGCCATACTCAACACCCAACAGTCCAGTCACATCAATACCTACTACACCAGTGTCAACAACACCACAACCTACACCAGTGTCAACAACACCACAACCTACACCAGTGTCAACAACACCACAACCTACTTCTCAGAGAGCTCCTCTCACACCAAGCCAGATAATGTGTCCACCTGGATGGGAGTTCTTCCAGGGACGTTGCTACTTCTTCATGTATGAGGGCCTGACATGGCCTCAAGCACAGGTACACTCTGAGTACGATTGTAGCACCAAACCAAGGTTAATCAGTAGGCAATGCTGAAAACTAGATACAGATTTATTAATTTAATTCTCTGTCAGTTCTTCTGTCTTTAGAATGCAGGACTTTGACCATGTGCACTCTTCTCCTTCACCAGTCAAACTGTGCATTGCTCGGGTCCATGCTGGTCTCTGTCCACAGTGCTCAGGAGTACGGCTTCCTCCAGCAGCTCACCACCAACAGTGGATGTGGGGAAACTTGGTTGGGCGGCTTCTACCTCCAGGTGCAAACCATAATGCGATGTAATGTTATTAGCCATAGTATTAATCTGCAGCACCACAAAGAAATAATGGCTTTAAAGACAATGACAAGGAAAAAGGTGGATTTTTGGACAATCATCAAGTTATGAGATACATTTTCTAGGCTTGGGTAATGAGAATTGCTAGCTAAGGATCTAAGGATGCTGCAAACTACAAAACAGCACGATATTGAAACTTGAACACATTTTCTACATTATCTGATTAAATAAGGCATGTTTAGTGTATGGTGCTGTCACATGGTCAACTTTGCTATTTTAAGCAGTTGCCAAGAGCTTTGGTAATTACATTTTTGTCCATTGTTCTTTGAAGATTGTATCATTCAGTCATTCAGAACTCCATTTGCTTTTCAGCCAACAAAACCAGCCAAAACCAAATCAGCCCAGAATAAACAGTCTGATATAAAACCCTCCACAGTGAAACTCAAAGACATTTCTACATTTAGACTGAAGAGACGCTTAACAGCAGGAAGTGAGAGCTGTTTGCTCAGGGCACCTTTGGCAGCTAATGTTACAGTTCCCAATAGAGTGTCACACTGCGTTCGATGCGCATGAAAAAATTTGGCAGAACATTCGTCAAAGTCACAGAGAAGTGGATGTTCTGACATCACACGACATGGCAGTGTCTGGTTTCAAAAAGTGGCAATGACATTTGACATGATAAATTCTGGCTAAATTGATGTCATATTCTGTGACAGCCTCTTTCCTTACCTATTGTTTATGGGACTTTTTTTCTATATTTTGTTTATGTATATAAACTCTGATGTGTCATCAATGTGAGATCTATACCCTGCTTGTAATAACACGTCTGTGTCCTAAAACTGATGTTCCTCAGCAGCTAAACCATAATCAGAAGATGGATTATGTTTTTGATGTACCATTTTGATGAGTGAAGCACTACATTTATGGGGGTAAACAGTGGTTGGTGGATGTATAATGTGCATGAGACTCAAGGTAATGTCCCTGTATGTGTTGAGGGTTAGGTTTAGTTTGCTCCTTAAGACCTAGCTTAAGCTTGTTTCTGACTTCTATCTTGTACTTTTTTCATCTTCATAGTTTTTAGTCTCTACCGGTCACATGACACTTTGATTTTGTGTTTTTCCTCCAGGACCAGTGGCTGTGGCTTGATGGCTCCTGGTTCTACAACATCAGCTGGACCAATGAGTTCCCAGACAGCAGCAGCAGCCCCTGCCTGATGCTCAATTCTAACGGTACTTCTGATAATGCATTGTGTACTGTGCAGACTAGCGCAGTAGGTTGCCTGATGGCCTGCGGTCTGCTGAAAATCTGAAAACAAGTGACTGTGACTGTGTGAGAATGTGAGAAGGATTTCGCTCATCACACACATGGATTTCATTGTTGAAATCAAAGCCAGACACTTTTGTGAGCTTGGACATTTTATTATCTGGTGAGTTACACAACACTCTTTTCATAGGGTCATGGAGCAATATTGAATGCTACGTCAATGGCTTTTCTTCCATCTGTGTGAAGAACTCCAATGTCCGTGAGTCCATTTCTTTTCTTTTGTGCATAACATAAAACATATCTAATAATATAGAACACATATACGATCGGGCAGACTTATAGCGGATTTACTAGTTCTAAAAGAAACATCTAGAATGAGACAGAGGCTTATGATATTCTACATCTAAACACGCTGGATGAGGCATTTATCTCCACTGATGTCTTACATTATTCACATTTACAGCATATGATTGGGGACTCTAAAGTTCTGTTAGCTGTTTGACAGAATAATCAGTAAAGCACTGCCAATAAACTGATTTACAAGCACTTTCAAAATAAAAGTACACCTGAAACAGTTTAGTTTGAGGTTTGTGAGGAAATAAACATGTTTATCCAAACTTTTGGTTTGGAAAAAGACTGTTTGGTTTTTGGTTCAAGGGGGACAATTGTTTTTCAATTGTATTCCAAAAACTGAATTGTGAGGATTTTTATTTAATTAATGTTGTGTAACAGACTGACTCAGAAGGAGAAGAACTCTCTTTTCTCTCTCTCTCTTCACATTTACAGCACCAGAGATGGTGTGTCCTCCAGGCTGGACGGGGTTCCAGGGCCGCTGTTACTACTACAACTCTGCTCCTCTGACCTGGCCTGAAGCTGATGTAAATACGCTCTGAGAGCTGGTATTAGATTGTGTTTCATATACAGGATGTCTCGCAAGCAGATAAATACATCCATCGAGTTACTGCAGGTTTAAAGCCATCACACAGTTAGTTTATCATCCCTCTCTTACTCACTTTCCCTCACACAACCACTTTATTTCCTTTTTCTCTCTTTATTCAACCTTGACTTTCTCAATCTATCTCTATCCCTCTTTGTTGTTACTCTCTTCCCCACTCTTGTCCTTGGTTTTGTCTGATTTTTTTCTGCCTCCTCTATTCTGTGTTTTCTCCACTAGACCAACTGTGCTCGCCTCGAGGCCAGCCTGGTATCCGTCCACAGCCCTGAGGAATATTTCTTCCTCTATCAGAAATCCCCTAATCCAACCTGGCTGGGTGGATTATACGTTGATGTGAGTTCAGTTCACTAAACAACAAATGAAAAATTAAGATATTTTATGTTGTGCAGTTGTCTTTCAGATTTTAATATGAGCCTCATTTCTATTTAACGGGCAGTGTAACACTTTTCATCTTCAAAGATACCAGTATGAGTTTTGGCTCAATCACTAACAGATCAATTGATTCTTTTTTCTGCACTGTCCTAAATACAAAATGCTACACAGCTACATCTTTGTTCTATATATGTATTTAAGGCCAACTCAACAATAAAGGCACTTGTTTCATTGGTACATACAGTACACTATAGTAAACAGGTTCTCCAACCCAAATGCCCATAAAGGTCATTTGTCCCTTCTTATACAAGCCTGAAAAACATTTATTAAAATGGTGCCCTCTGTTGAAATAGCACTGGACTATGTTGTGGAACCATTGCAGTTTTGTGACATTAAAGCACACAAACCGAATCTGGTCCACGTAGCCCAATAACCTCTTGCTCTTCTGCCATTACGCTCTGCACAGACCTTCAGGTGTCAGTTACTGGAGGATATTTCTACAAAAAAAAGATTTTTACATAATTGTAATTTTACATTAAATTACATTCTGTAGCCTCAACGGTACAGTACCATCATCAACATGGTTAAAGTAATAAATAAAACACAGCATTTCACACTGATGTCAAACGTTGGTCTCCAACCATCCAGCCGCGAGACGTACTAATTATAATACGATGCTGCCGTTATAACCTGTCAGCACAAACAACGTATGGACTCGTATTTTACAGGAGGACAGTCGCATATGTGCAGTCATTTTATTTTACTGACAATTGATTCTAATGTTCATTGCAACTGTACTTCGTGTTTTTCCAGAGACGATCCTGTAATTCTAGAGATGCTGGTTGGTGCATTCTAGACAAAAAACAAGTAGTCTGCATAGTTTCATTACTATGAAACACAAATTTTCCTTACAAAGTTGTCAGTCAGTAGATTCTATGAATTTGATGTGGTTGTAGGTTAGCTGTGTACCCTTTTAAAAAGATTTGTGATGAGGGTTGTTGAATTAAAATGAGTCGTACTCTTTAACTATGTTGAAGTATTTTAATTAGTAGTTGCACATTTTAGGAAATGTTTCACTCTGAGATCAATACCACTATCGTGTTCAGTATGGAGCTAGAGCCGGGCGTCCGTTAGGAAACGGGGAAACCGGGCTAACCTTGAACTCGTTCGCAGCAGCCGCTCCTTTAACGCCACTAATTAAGACTCGCTGGAAGTTAGTACGCTCTGGTGCTGTTCACCAACAAATAGTTCAAGCACATAACGCACATCATTGCTGCTTATGTTGGGATTAAATAAATGAACTTACATCATGTTAATTAGTGAGCCTTAGAGATGCTTGTGGTGTATTTATGAACTTTGGAAAGAGCTACTTCCCCCCCTGATTCCAGACTTTTAACTAAGCTAATCACCTCCAGAGTGTAGCTGTGTAATTAACACATAAAAGTGGAATTGATCTTCTCATCTCGCTCTCAGCGAGAAAACCAATACTTGTATTTCCCAAATGGTCCAACTGTTGATTGAAATACAGTATTACTGTAGCTGAATGTGATGTGTTGGATTTCAACAAACACGTCCTTCCTGTGGCACCATGAGTCTGTAGTATTCAGAAGAATTCTGTGGTTGAAATGGCATGATGAGCTAATGAGATCACTGTGACAAAAGATGTTATAAATCCATTCAGATGTTTCCTTACTGTCTCACTTCAGGACGAGTGGATGTGGCTCGATGGTTCCTGGTTTTATGATGGATTTTTTTCCCTGATGTCTCCAGACAGCACCAACCAGTGTCTTTCAACATACACCGCGGGTAAAAACACACACTTACAGTGAAGTATATGGTGTTTTTTTTATTGCAGTCAGTTTTCTGCATAGAAATGACTTTATACTGATACTAACATACAACAGCTTTCGTGTTTAATTATGGTAAAAACCTAACTCATTGTTTTTGTCTTGACAGATGGTTGGAGCACTTATGGATGTAATCAAGCCTTACCTTCAATGTGTGTGATGGAGGCCATGTCCTACCTGCAGCAGTGACAGAATAGAACAGTAGAACATACTGGTAGCCTAATGGTTCATGTGCAGGCCACGTAACTGCAATGTCCCCAGTTCACGTCCGACTGGGGGCCTGTGTTGCATGTCACACCCTCTCTCTCCTCATGTTTCCTGTCTGCCTCTCTAATGTCAAACGATCTAATAAAGGCTAAAATACCAAAGAAAATCATCTTTAAAAAAGCACAAACCCAAATGTATTCTTCCCAAAAGACGTGCATTTTTGTACCAAGCAAATTAAAGGGTCATTTATCATCCCACAGTGTCAGCACAGTTATTTTTGTCTCAGCTGGTACAGATGACACTACTGCTACTACTGATGCTACACAGACTGTCATATTAAAACAGTAAACACGCAGTAAACATCATCACTGACAGCTTCAGATGAAAATGGAGACCAAAACCATCTTCTCTAACTTCTCCTGAAGTTCCATTAATCTCCAGAAAACCTGCAAATTACAGTCACAGGAAACAAGTAATGACACTGTTTGCAACTTCAGTCATTTCACCAATGTCACAAATATGAACAAACACAATATTTCTACTTTTCACTATATCCTACTTTTCATTGGTTATATTGTGCAGTTAAGCAGAATTGTTTTACAATTAGTTCATTCCTGAATCTTTATTTTGAGAGTGTAGTAGTTACATCTGACCAAATGGGGGCACTACACAGCTACTGTTATTATAGCTTAGAGGCTACAACACATTCCAGAAAATATTTAGACATGTTCCAACTGAAAGCTATGAATTCAAACCAGTTTTAAAGTCAATTTATTTTAAGTGAAAGAGGTGCTCCACCTTTTTTTTTACCGCCCTCTCTGTATTTTCTCTCGTTTGACTTTTCTCCTGCACAAATCTCTTCTGATTCTTCTGCCTTCCTTAGTTTTTGCTTCTGGTCACTTGAAATGCACCAGCTTTCCTCTCAAGCAGCTGGCTTCATAGAAGACCAGCCACCTGTAGCTTCACCCCCTGCATCGCTCCGCATGCATGATGCTGCTGTGCTCTTACCACATGCAGTTTAAAATGTTTAACAAAGAACAAACGACATGATGTGGTTTATTTGAATTGGACAATTAGAGTCAACTGAAATAAATTTCATATATGTGAGAGGATAAAGCTGATAAATTAGTGTTTGCTGTACACTGAAGACATTTGGGTTTAAGATATAAAAATGAGATGAATTCAGCTTTATTTTCTGGTGTTTACACATTTCGTATCAGATGATCCAACTTTGAAGCTAAGTTTCAGACACATTTAAAGACAGAAAACTCATCCAAATACACAAACTTGCTGCAAATAGTACTGCGGGGCAATAAAAAGTGATGCTTGTTGTTGCCATGGTGACTCATGAAGCCAAATTGGCTGTCGGTTAGTGGTGTTTATGAGCTGATGCAAGTTTTCTAATAGTCTGTTTTAACTTTCTAATGACATGATACACACACACCAGTAGGGATATTTCAGGAACACCTCGAGGGAATTTCCTTAAATGTGGCACAAACGTCCATTCGGAACGTAGAAGATGAGTCTGGACAGTCAACCTGGCTGGTTGGTGGAGGCGCACAACCACGACGCCATAATTCTAGTTGTGTAACATCCAGCCCTCTTGAAACAGTACATCCATGTTTCGACATCTTGGCTCCTAGTGTCAAGCTGCTGTCTTTAGTGAACGTCTTGGGCTTGAGGGAAATGTTGTTCATTAAAGTCGACTAAAAACAAAACTACTGAATAAATTCCCAATTTGATCTAAACGCATGAAGTGAGTAATGTGGTACACTGTAACACAACCTGGAATCTGTGGTTTTAATTTGACTCTCAGAGTTTCCCAAAAACCTCACCTTTTTTTTTTTCTTGTTTCACTTTTATTTATGTGTCAACTTGCAAGTTAATATACTGTACTATTCCCTACTGCAGCTATCAACAATAATGTATGCCAGGCTTGTTAATTTATGAAAAGGACATTAGATGGCACTTCCATCTGATGAATCCGTTTTTATGGTAATAAAAAGAAAATGTAATCACCAACACCTACCCCTCTACCTAACTAACTAAAAACCAGGTCACAAGGTGGACTACAGGAGATCAGGTGACATGGTCCATGTACCTGCAGCACCTGAGCTTCACAGTCTATTCTTAATCACAGCAGCCCTGGCCTTAATCTGTGGCTTTAATTCAAGATTCAAGATTCAAGATTCAAAACACTTTATTAATCCCAGAGGGAAATTATTTTGGCATGTTACAGCA
>JAUMHL010000001.1:25575592-25591563 GCA_032362345.1 Sandelia bainsii | reverse complement strand
AAAGTTTAAGAAAAGACATCACAAAGAGAGAGACTGCGAAACAGCCTGCTGCAAGGCTCACGCCTGCGCACTGAATATAGAATATAAGTTGCTCTGTGTTGACAAAGAAAGAGCACATTAGCATGCAAGCTTAGTGTACACTGTTTTAATCGTTAGCTGTGTGTGTCTCTGAGGTCGGCTCTCAGTGGAACTGTGTCTGAGGCGACGGTCTCAGCGAGGAGCCGCCCTGATGTTCCACACGTAAAGACCAGTGCCAATGCAAATTTCTGTCATTTATGTTCATTCAAACTCCACAGTGTTGAGATAAGAACATATTTTAATGAGGATAAACTGCCATTTTTACTGGCATTTCTACTGCGTGAATAACTGGGGGGGGCATGTTTACATAGTACCATTCACAGTGGAGTGAGGATTGAAAGGGATGTGCTGGTATAATGTACTAAAGTCATGAAGAGAGCAGGTGATGCGTGTAGTAATTGTGCTTCTGAGCCGCTGATTGTAGCTTCTAACCAGCTTTAGTGAGATTCCTGAGTTAGTGGTTTAAAGCAAAGTGACACATTGATGAAATAGGGGAAGGATAACACGTTGGATTCCCATCCAGAGTGACTTTCACTGAACGCTACAGCAGATGGCTTCGCTTTCTACATAGATACAGTGTTCTAGCAGAGAAAAATGACTCAGTCTCTATGACCAAGATTATGACTAAGTGGTGGTCATGCAGGGGGGCCGCTTCTCGAAACAGGCCGTGTGTTTTTTTTGGTGGGTAAAGTGTAATGAAGACTTTGGGTAACTGGAGCAGATGTTTTACAGCAGCTCGAGTTTTGCTCTGTATAAACTAATAAATGAAATATAAAACAAAAAAGGATAATAATAATAATAATAAAGGATAATCAGCTTTTTATTGTCATTGCCACAGGCGGCGCCCGGGGAGCTAGCGCTGAGTGTCACACCTGGTATGGGGTCTGGGCTGGGGTCTGGGCTGGGATTCGATCCTGCCATGATCCTGCCAAAAACGAGTAGATTATAGTCGCATTTTGTGATGTGCCAGTATTTTTCCCCTTAAAATGTCATTTTATACCATTCATACCATAACCATTCACCTTCATTATACTGGTGAATTTCAGAGACACATCTATCTAAATGTGAACATTTATTTATTTATTATTGATCATTTGTGAAGTTACCCTTTAAATTTAACGTGAGGGTAAAAGAATCCCAGAGGATCAGAGTAGAATCCTCTTATTAGGCCTAACACAGCCTTATTTACCACTAACACGGCTTTTACTTCTCAGTGTTATCATGTTTTTACATGATGTAATTTCCTGTCAGGTTATTTCATCCAAATAAAATGATCGACTATTATTTTGGCCCAGAATGTTACCAGAAAACTGTTCCAAATGTATTGTCAGTTACATGTGACATTCAAACCAGCAACAGACACTTCTGTTATTGTCAGTCACTAATAAATAACAACAAGTAAATAAAAAAAAGCAGCAGATAACCAGTTGTTCTATCTCAGTGCTGTATGGTGGTCCCAATCAGCGAGGACAGTGCTTATTTAAAGAAGCAGCCCAGCGAGACCAAACACACTGCGAGGGCTGGTGGTTTCTATACAGACGGATGACAAATGAAAGTAAAAAAAAACAACACGAGGCGTTGTTTAACCACAACACAAGAACAGCTTCAGTGCTACTTGTAAAAACAGGCTCATTTTGAATTTAACTCTACATCAAATTCATATATGAATAAAGTGGATTCCAGCTGCCCTGTTTTTCTGTTTTCTTAGAAAGACTTCATACTGTCATCAGTGTTCTTTTCCAAAACACACTGACTGTGCTGAATCCTCCATTCTGTGAGGTCGAATACATGTGCTGAGTGCACCTCTCTCCTTGTAAATCTGTTTCAAAAACTGCTTTTGAGTATTAGACCCCTTTCATTTGTAAACTATTTTCGAAGCAGAGTGAATAGAAACATGTCAGGCTTCAAATTACATTTCGATTCCTTAGTTTAAAAAGTCTAAAGAATGCAGCCGCCCACTCGTCCTGGATGCCAGAGATTTCAGGGATAAACTTTAACAGAACTACTGCACTGCATCCACTTATGTTTTCAAATGTAGGACCTGCCTCAAGTTCCTGTGGTGTCTCTAATAATACTTAAATTAGTGTTTAATACTATGTGTATATATATATAAACATATACACTGCTCAAAACTTAAACTTCTGGGACAGTTACTCTAGGAGAGCGGCCCGCTGGAGGTCACTTTGGTGTGAATGTCTCTGACCAAACCATTAAAAACAGACTTCATGAGGGTGGCCTGAGGGCCCGACGTCCTCTAGTGGGCCTTGTGCTCACTGCCCGGCACCGTGGAGCTCGACCAGCATTTGCCAGAGAACAACAGAATTGGCAGGCGCCCTGTGCTTTTCACAGATAAGAGCAGGTTCACTCTGAGCTCATGTGACAGATGTGAAAGGTTCTGGAGAAGCCGCGGTGAACATTATGCTGGGTCAGTGTTGGTCTGGGGAGGCATATCCATGCAGGGACGCACAGACCTGTACAGGATAGACGATGGCACCCTGACTGCCATTAGGTATCGAGATGAAATCCTTAGACCCATTGTTAGACCCTTCACTGGTGCAGTGGGTCCTGGGTTCCTCCTGGTGCATGATAATGCCCGGCCTCATGTGGTTAGAGTATGCAGGCAGTTCCTGCAGGATAAAGGAATTGATACCATTGACTGGCCTCCACGCTCGCCAGACCTAAATCCAATAGAACATCTCTGGGTCATCATGTTTAGTGATGCCCTGGTCAGGATCTGGGAGGAGATACCCCAGGACACCATCCGTCATCTCATAAGGAGCATGTCCCGACGGTGTCAGGCATGCATACAAGCACGTGGGGGCCATACAAACTACTGAGGACCACTTTAAGTTGCTGCAATGACATTTCAGCAAATTGGACTAGCCTGCCACATCAGGTTTTCAGTTTAAATGTCTTGGTGACTTTGAATTAAGCCCTCTGTAGGTTGATAATTTTCATATTCATCTAATGATGTGGTATCTTTTTGTTCCTAACACATTACCCATTCCATATCAGTATGAATATTCAGCATGATTTTTTTTTCCAATTGAGGTCTGATGTGTGTTCCTTTAATTATTTTGAGCAATGTGTATATAGTGGCTCTGTTTTCATGTTTTGCAATAAAACAAAACCGCCACTTTTCCAGACATATGTTTGGAAATGATCAAGTTCTGGAGTAGTTAGTCATTCTTCCGTCCAAAAAAAACCCAACCTTATCTACAAAAGCCTTTTCTGCAATTTATGACCGCGGTGCTTCTAAAATCCTGGCATCCACCCACATCTTCATGATGGTAACTCAGTGCCGGAAAACACCACTTTAACATATGAAGAACACAACTCTTTTTTTTTTCTTTTACAAACCTCAGTTAGGACTTTTTCTGAAGTCTAATAATAATGAAATCTATGATTTGTGAATTTGCTTGAACCTTTATTTATCTGACAAAAGTACAAAGACAAGAGTTTCAGTGTTTTTATATTTTGTAAATTTGAGCAAATCTAGAATGATGCCTGTAAAACACACTGAAAGAAAAAGTTGGGATAGCGTCGTGTTTACTACTGTTACATCATCTTTCATTTTCACTGAGGATGTTAATTGTTACATCAAGTGGAATATTTGTCCAGTCCTGCTGGATACAAGACTTCAGCTGCTCAGCAGTCTGTGCTTACAGTTACAGTTACCTTCACGCATGTGCAAGTCATCCACGGGCACTGATGATGCACCCACACATAATTAGAGCTGCAGGCTTTTTTCAGCTTTTTTTGGTTACATTTCTGGATATAGCGGCAGATTTTCTTTTTGTTTTAAATGGAAACTGCTTTCCAAAATACTCCTGAGCCCGTGCAGCATGTGAAGGCCACACACATTCAACAGTGGTTTGATTCCTTGGTCTTTACACTCTGAAAATTCCCCAGACTCCCTGAATCTTTTCACAACGTTATGACTGTAGCTGGTGAAATCTTTTGACGAGAAATATTCTTTTTGAACTGAATGGAAATTCTTTGTACTTTTGTCAGATAAATAAAGATACAAGCGAATTAACAAATCACAGATTTTTGTTTGTATTGCATTTTAAAATATGTCCCAACCTTTCTGGAAGCGTGACTTTGTATTTCATCCTGATTTTAACTGACTGTTTGCCTGTTAGACTCCTCTGTGAACCACCCACCACAAACAGGACTACACACAGAGTGGTGCCAAATTATGTAAACTTTCTCCTCCTTATCCTGCCAGGCCTCCAGACTGAGCTGGACTAGACCTTCTGGCTGCTTGACAATCTCTGTTGTATCTAGTGGTTGCTGTGCAAAACTAACTGATACGCAATTAGAGCTCTGCTGGTCCACCCGTTGTTTCTGAATCACATCTTACAGGAAATATGTTCATGCTGTTTCTTGCACAGTAAGATCACAAAATGTTACCACCTTACCTAGATTGTTAACATGTAACATGGTTTGGTTTCTGGTTTTGTACAAAATGTATTATTTAAATGAGTCTCTTATTCTTTGCAGCCAACCGTAAATTGTTAACATTATGAAATCTAAAAGGAATTTAAGTGATGCCATGATTAGACTTCAGAAAATATCCTCCAGGCGTGTACCCGTGCTTTCAGAGAGAAGAGATCTGTGCATGGTGCATATATATACGGTGCAGCATATATATATCCCACCCCCCACCCCATTGGAAATTACACGTCTGGTGTAACCAGTGACTTTTTTTTTTAATTTCTGCCCTGTGAAGTTGAAACTGGGTGAAATCTTAAGCAATGACCCAACTAAATAAAGACCTTTAATAAAAGTTTGCTTTGCATGAGAGTGTGAAGAATGTTCCTCTGTGACATCTTTAAAAGCACCGTAACGTTCCCTGGATGGGCTGTGCTATGTGTGAAAGTGAGAGCTTGACTGACCTCTAAGCTCAGAAGCCCTGGTCAAAACAAACAGAAATAGCTTAATCCTGCAGCTCCTGACCTGGAATTACACTGCTCCACTCTTCCTTGAATTGTGTTAATGATTTTTGTCAGAATAGAATAAGGAATTCAAAGATTGATGTGTTTAACCACAACTTCAACTGATCAATAAGAGCTGCAGCTGTAAATTGTGCAGCTGTTTGAATGCATCGATAACCCACTGACTGACCACCTCGTCTCACCCTCACCACCCTGTTTCCCTCCTGTTGCACAGCACATGCCAAACCACATGCACAGACTCCTTTTGCCTAGTCTGGCTAATGCATTATAAAAGCTCCCCGGCTTGGCTTCTCCTCCAACGGTTGTTCCAGGCACACACGTTCATGTGCTGAGAGCTTTAGGAAAAGCACAGTAGACACCCACAGAGTGCTGGCATCCTGGGAGAAAACAGATATGAGAACGCAGGAGCACTGGCAGGAAGACTGAAAAAACACAGAGAGAGGACAGTGCTACCATAAGACCAATGATCATCACAGAGACATTACAGGTGAGTCTGTGTTTAGATTGAAGTTTATATGCAATCATATGAATTGAACATTACTGACCTGTAATATGCAGGTCGGCAATGTCCAAGAAATGTTTCCTTGGAAGGGCTAGTCATTTGGAATCAGTTATGGGGAGTACACAGACAGCTCTGTTCACAGATGCTTCCCATGTAGTCTGATGGAGCTTGAGAGGATGTTTCAGGAAGAATAGGATAAAATGCAAAAATCCATCTACACAGTCACTCTCTCATTCACACACCGAGAGTATGAATACTTATGTAAATGAGCGATTTTGAGAGATTTTTAATAAAGCTGCACAAAATGTAAGAATATGTTTTCACTCTGTCATCGTGGCTTATTGTGTGCAGGCTGATGGGGAACATAATGCTAAGTTTTCCATTTCAAATTCAATTTCCTGTGACAGACTTTCTGCATAAACCTTAAAGTAGTTGTTGATTTCCAGAGAATTATCTTTCTTCACTGAACACTTTTAGCAGAGAGAGGTGGGGGGTGAAGGTTGGGTCAGTATTCCTAAAACCCTGGTTATAGCCCTGTTCCTGTATGAATGGTATATTATGGATGCTGTTGATGGCTCAAAGCAGAAACTTCTGGCACAACTTCACCTACTGCCAAGGTGCACTGATGAGAGAAAACAGACTGAAAGGATCAAATTTCCAGCAATGCCTGCACGTTGTAAAGCAACTTTATTATAAGACTGACATGTTATCTACATGATACAATGCCTGTGAGGAAGAATATATATTGGGGAGGGATCGTGTTCTCTTACAGAGCACATTACAGAACACATGAGCACCATTTAGAGAAACAATGTCACTAACCCTGTTGCACAACATTTTAATGAGTTTAAACACCACATATTGTCTTAATCATCTTTTTTTCACAGGTATAGACTTTATCAAACCCAGAATAAGAAGTGGCAACATCAAGGAAAAAGACAAAAGCATTTTGGAGTTTATTCCTTAAAGGTATGATCTAGGACTCAATTAATGAGTTTTTATAAAATATTTTTTGTAAATTCAAATTGCACAATGACACTTCCAGCTTGTATAACATCATTTGATGTTTTATACAAAGCTGTTATTGTGTTTGGCGTTTTTTAGGTATATTCTGTTTTGAATATGTTGTTGTTTTGTTGAAGTTTGTTACTTGCTTCTGGAGAGCTGTGTGGCATCTGGTGCTTTTGGAGCGCACCACACCCTCCAGGCAACTATCAGAGTTATTAGAGCTCCGCCCCATATATGCATTCTTTTCCCCTGACCATAGATGGTGTCACTTATGTTTACTTTACTTTACTTTACTTGGCAGATGCTTTTATCCAAAGCGACTTACAAGGGGAAGTCAGTCACTAGACACATGTCAGTCACTAGACACACCCCCATTCTACCCTGTCAAGTTTACTGGTCAGAAATCACATGATGATACTCCCATCTATCAATGGAAATTCTTACTGGCATATATGTATGTGTTTGTGGTTGCATTTTGATTTTGTTTTCATTCTGTTTAAAAGTTCTTAATGTGACTGAAACGCGCCAGCCTTATAAGACAGTTGTTCTACAATCTGCAAGTATTACTAGAGATTTGATCCTTTTGGATGCTATTACACTGTCAGGGTTAGATGTCATGTTATTTTTCATCATACAAAAACAAAAATTCTAATAAGTTGATTGTTTAGGTGAACCCCGTCTGGCTATGTTTGGCTCCTAATTTGAAACATAAAATTTATCCAGATTTTAAATTTTGTAGAATATTTTGTGTATAAACAATTAAATATTGTTTCCTGGACTCTTCACAATATGTGATGTAAAATAATATTGTTACCCTCAGTTGGTATAAGTTAAAAAAATCTGGATAAAGCCTAAATTTCAGAAAAGAAATTCAGTTATATCTTTTTTTACAGTGTAATCAGGGAATTGGCTCATAAGAGCACAGGATGTTCCTTTTGTACTATTCAGATCACAATAACACAACAGGAACATTAAAGGGCATGCCTTCCTTTGCAGGATGAAGCCCAGATCCTTCCTCTCCACTGTGGTCAAGCTTCCTACCATCAGTGAGATGCAGGAGAGTGAAACAGAACATGGAGACCTGGTCTGTTCCTCCCACACCATGGAGGAGTATGTGGACTGAGCTGTGAGCTGTGAGCTGTGAGCTGTGAGCTGTCCCAGCCAGCTCCATATCCTCTCCACGGGCCCCTCAGCGGTCACCGCTGCTGGATATTACGCAGATGCCCTGGAGTTAAACCTGCGGCTCCATCTATACTTCTAAATTCCTCTGGGGCCTACGCACCGTGGCTTCCAATTGACCTATCAGATGTATCATTCACCTTAAGTGACCCATCAAACCGTTACATTTCACAGTTTTTTAACTGGAACCTCATTGACAGAGTGGTTGCACAATCCCTGTTTGCAGGCCTTGTCTGAGCCAGACAGGAAGAATTAATGTGTGAACAGATAACATTGACCCGACTTACTCAGTTAATCCCGCTACATGTTGCATTATTCATTTGTATGTTAGAAATACTGGAACGCAGTGCAGCCACTTTCCAGAAGTGATATATATATATTTATATATATTCACAGCTGAAGGTGTTAGTGAGCTACATGGCTTTTTAGGGCCCCTCAGCTGCACGGAGACACCTGAACAAACTGCAAATGTGAACTCTCTTTGGGTTTTACAGATGGTTGTGATTTACACTTAAATTTTGCAGATTCCCATAACAGTGGAAGTTTGAAAATTCATAAATAAAAACTAAATACAACCAAATGGATGCACTGGGTTCCTCAGCAAGGTATGTTCTGGATTCTAATGCCCTGTTATACATACACATTAAAAAGCTATACTGGTGACAGTTGCTTGACATATTCAAAAAGGGCCCAGTTACTCTGCAGGGGAAAGTTGAGAAAGACTCAACTTATACAACTTAGGCAAATGTGCTCTGATGCAGCGCAGGTGACAGCTAAGGGAGAGTCAGAGGAAACCAAATCAAAGACTTGTTAACTACTCTACATGAAGGATTTTTTAATAAAAAGGAGAAAAGGGAAAGCAGATTGTTGTGGTCACAGTTTCTGAAGTATTTAGAATGTGTGTAACAAGTGACCAGGACAAACTTGTGAAAACTAATCATCGTTATTGTTGTTGTTGTTGTACGTGTACACTGAAAATGTAGCATAAGTAGCTTATAGAGTTCGTGTCTATACCACTCGTGCATTGGAAGCTCTGTGTTTACAAAGAATACAGAAATTATCCTACAAGAACACACTGGACAAAAGTACTATTCAAAACAGTGGATAAGGTTTTTTTCTGTTTTTATCTGTTTGATCATGAAAACATGGTAAAGAAAATTTCAAATAATGCACATTATATTGGTTATAGAACATATTGTAACCCCCGCTTCTTTGAGTATAAAAGTATTAGTAATATTGACAAACTAAAAATGGAAAAAAAATACGTATCAGGTCACATTAATAGGTGTGTAGAACACGACACAGGAACTATCACACGGCCAGTGTAGACAGCTGAATTTATTAAAATAGAAATGTTTTGGTTGTGTAACACACATGTAGAAAATGAGGCTGATATGCTTCTGGTGTAGACATGTTTTTGTTTAAATTTTAATGCAAACATGTGAGTGAGAAGTGACAGTTAGATTTTTGTCTATTAACCCAGTCCACAGTCTTTCCCTGATCTCAACCCAGCGCTGTGATGCCTGAACCCAACCATAAAACACTTTAACAATGCTGGAGTCACACGTCTGGATGTTTAACTGCAAGTTTGGATATTTTCGCGAGAGAGAAAACAGGATGTTGTAGATGGATTGTGGATAATTCAGCAGACAAAAATACGTTGCCTGTGGACATTTCATTCATATGTTAGGTATCAACGGATTTGCAACTTGTCATTAATGTTAATTATGAACATATGGTCATTATGTTAACAGAAAGCATAATCCAGTTGCAATTACATTCTGCACAAAAACATATTTGTGACTGCTTGTATAGGAAAGTAATTTTTACGAAGCAACTGAAGCAACATCTGCTGAATGACTGGGACTTGTTTGAGAATTGAACGTAACAATTGGAGACTTGCTTGTGACGTCCACATGTATGACTTGCTTCAAGTGTATGACATAAGCAACAAGAGCACTTTGGTTAAGGTTAGAGAAAGATTATGGTTTAGTTTACAGGTAAACTCTGGATGAAGTGACGGTCTGGCTTAATCTGGCTCAGTCTTTCTCCAACCTCAAACAAGTGTTGGGAGAGTCTAAAGGCGACCATGCAAAAGATTACTATTGCTGTAGTCCAAAAACAAAAGAATGTTGTACTGCAAGACTTGATATTTAGTTGGTTCAGTATCAATGTATTTTCAACTTGCCATTTACTTTGTCAAGATATTACTATTGTGTTAATAGAAAATGTAATCTGTAATTTTGTTCCCTACAAAATGTATTTGCATTTGCAGTTTAGTGAAATAGATTTTTTTTTAGTATGTGTATGTGAAAGCTTAAAAGTTGTTAAAAGACATTTTGTTCCATATTAAATAAAACAATTGTGGAAAAAACATGACTCATGTTTCAACAATCACTGTGTTGTCTGGTGTGTAAACATTGTTCCTGGGTCTCGGCTGTCCTTCATTAACTTTTGAGGCTATGCTTAACATTCAACCATTTACTTTTAGTTTCTTTTTCCTTAAGCTTCTTTGACTTTGTAGAAACTGTCTCCAGCTGGGTCTTGGACGCCTGAGCTGTGTCCAACAAACATTTGGTGAGGGAGGAACAGGGAACAGAGCGGCCCCCCCAGAGACGTTTCCACAGAACAACCCTGCGTGTCTGACTCTGACCCTAAATCACACTCTGCAATTCTACATACAGTACGTCATCTTCTGCAGACACAAGATGAATGTGATCAGTTTCTCAGAAACATTTTGCACATTAAACTTCTATAATGATATTTCAAAGTAATAACCTGACTCATGTAGAGTATCATAAGTAACATTATGCAGACAGAAAAGGCCTTTTGAGCCACAATTCATTATTCACATTCACGATTGCACAACATTCACAGCAAAGTGCTGGTTCAGCAACATGTGTGTTGACAACATTGAATTGAACTTATTTTAATTGAATCCACAGTGCTGTGCAGATATAATCTATTCTCCCAAAATCATTATATTAGAAAAGGAGTGAGTTGCTTCAAGCTGTGCTCTGCAATAAAATAAACTGCAGCGTGTCAGAGGCTGATAGAAAACAGATTTCCTGTAGCCGATTCAAAGTTTGGTTGTAACATCTGTAACATCCCTCGTGTGACGTGTAAACACTCTGAAGCGTAGCAATTTAAAATACGGCTGAAGAAAGTAGTAAAATAAGAGCTGCATGTAAAAAGACACAGTGAGATCTCATTATTAAGGTAATAATGTGAAGAGAATCCATCTTAAGAGTGGAACAAATTGGACATAAAGACAAGAAAGACGAACCAAACATAAAGACAATAAAGACATCTTAAGACAAGCTGAACATAAAGACAAATAGAGTGAACCAGACAAAACGACAATAAAGAAGAAGAAGAAATAATAACAAAAATAACTAAGGACATGTACTCAAAAACTGTACTTAAGTAAAATTTTTAAGGACTTGTACTTGTACTGGACTATTTCCTTTCCTACTTTTACTTCACTACAAATCAGAGGAAAATATCATACTTTTACTCCACTACATTGATTTTAACATCCTTAGTTACTAGTAAGTTTTTGCAGGATTAGATTCTTATATAAAACCATTATATATTAATAAAACACTGATGTATCATTGATGGATTAAACCTTCTGTATAGAAATCAGCACCACCTTTATTGACTGTTGTTTTTGTTCCACAGTCTGTAGATAAAAACATATTTTAGACATAATTTTCATATTTGAGTATTTATCAAACAAATCTGGACTAAACATCTACATTTATGTTTTCACCAGCATCAAATTCAATATGGGTTCAAATACAATGTTTTCTCAGTGGAGTTCTTTTACTTTTGAACTTTAGGTAGTAAAGATTAGTGCATGTACTTAAGTACTTTTACTTAAGTAGAAAAAGTAAACAGTACTTCTACTTGTGGGTTTTTTTTTTCTAGGCATTTACTTGTACTTTTACCTAAGTATTCCGTTTCAGTACTTACAATACACCTGTGGTAAAGACAAGAAAGATTAACCAGACACAGAGACAATAAAAATGACTTGAACATAGAGATAAGAAGGACTGAATGGTCTTTGACAATGAACTTTCTATGCTGGAGCCTGCAGGCTGCCAGGCTCCAGTCTAGACCTGCACTATAATGGAAAAACTGTAAATGTTCTGGTTTCACTTTGAATCAGCAGGATTGTTTCGAATCCAACTAAAACAGTCACAGTACATTTACTTTGGACTTTATTATTTCACAAGACTAACTGCTGCAATGTTGGGATTAATATTAGGTTGACTGGTTAATCTCTAGGGTGTAGCATATGAATAAGTCTCCTGTAGTTCACCAGTGCAGCTGCTCATTAAAGCTGCATTTGTTGGGTTTTTTTGGCCACATGAGGGCAGAACAAGCTGTAAACACACCACGTTCACAGCAAACACGTAATTCAAGTAATTTCTCATTTGTACTTCCAGGAGATGAAAGGCAGCATCAGACTTTTTTGCTGTTGTGTATTTTCTAAGATGTCAACATTTATTATTAATTTTCATAGAAATATCTATGGAAATCTAACACTGCAATTTTATCAAATTTGTTCGGATGGCCTATTAAAGTATATATCTTTTTTTATTTTACCCATTAAAGAGATAAAATATCAAATCAAAATGACCTGTTTGAAGATTAAAAAAAAATAAATCCCAACACAAAACCCTTTGTGTTCAGGTTTACAAAGTCGCTTATTCAATACTCACATTAAAATTGAACTGCTGACCTGTAATGTGCTGGGCAACCTTATTGGCTTTGAAATAAAATTGTATAAACAAAAGGCCTCAAGTGAAGTATAGACAAATTGTTACTGTATTAAAGAATCTACTGCAATAACAATAGATTAAAGTACAGACCCAGCAGAAACAATGCAGAGGTAAAATGTCACTGTGCCTTGTCATTTGTATTTGTGCTGTCATCACATACTCAGCTGGACTGCAGGACACAGCTGTGAAGACTGGATGAGCTCTCTTCTTATGAATCCTTTTGACATCGACTCAGTTGGTACAGCAGTGGAGTTTCTGTGGTGAGAGTGCAGGCTGCAAGAGATTTAAATACCGAAACACTGATAGTTGCTGCTCTGCAATGACTCCCAGTGCCAACAATTTGTTGACCAGTTTCTTTTTGTTACAAGCAGCCAAAGAATATCAACTCACACTAGCTCTCTCTTTTTGAAACAGGAACATGTCCAAAATAGAAAACAAGAACAGGACAAGGAACACAGTACACACAGTTAAGTTATTAGATTTCAATCCCTAAAATTCTACCCAGTGTTTGCATCGTTCATAAAACAAGAAAGAAAGAAGAAAGAAGTCCAGTTGCCATGACTCAACTTCCAGACAACTTTACCTGGACTGAGAATCTTCACAGACATCATTCATAAAACTTTACATATTAAAACACTTACACTTTGGAATGCAAAATAAATTAAGTTATAAGTTATGAGTTAAGTAATGAGCCCCCTATATGAAATCAAACACAACCCTATCAACACAAATCACCAAAACCAAAAAAACGTGAGCTGTTAGGGTACATGGATGCTGCTTTTGTTTGACAAAGGGAGGGAAGAAGAGGCCTTCAACCCTCCCCACAGCTAAACATGGTGGTGGGAGCATCGTGCTGTGGGGCTGTTTTGCTGCTTTAGGCAAAGGGACCTTGTTCAGGTGTCTGGGATTAATAAGAAAGAAGATTATTTTGACATTTTGAAGGATAATGTAAAGAAATCTGCTGCCAGTCTGTGTATCCTAGGTCGTTACTGGGTCCTTCAGCAAGACAATGACTCAAAGCATACATTAAACTTGGTCCAAAGGTTTTTGAAAAACGCCAAAATCAAGGTCCTTTCTTCCAGTCCTATCTGTGGTAGGTGCTAAAGGTTCATGTCCATGCTCAAAACCACACAATTTAAAATTAAGGTATTTGTTGGATTTCATGAAAGGCCTAATATTTTTTACCTTAACTGGATACACAGTCACTTCAGAATCAGAAAGTATTCACACCCCTACAAGAGTTTGGCTAGTGTCAACTAGAGCTATGTTTGGCTAGTGTCAACCTTCCTTCAATTCTGACCAGTCTTTACATCCTTTTTGACAAATTTAAAACAGGCTGTAAGCTTCAATATGACCACTCTACGACAAAGGCCTGATTGATTAAGTGTTACTGAGATGTTTCTCCTTCTACTGGGTCTTTGCAGAGGATTTCTGAAGCTCTGTTAGTGTGACCATTGGGTTCTTGGTCAACTCCCTGACCAAAGCCTTTCTTGCCTTGTTTCTCAATTTTGCCACATGACCAACTGTTGAAGAGACCTGGTTGTCTTTCAATTCACAATTATTGAGGCCACCATGCTCCTAGGAACCGTCAGAGCTTTAGAAATGGTTCTGTTCCTCAACACAAAATGATGTTGTGGAAAATTCCATGTACTTTGTGGCTTGGTTTATGTTCTTAAGCAAGCAGGAGGCATCTGTCCACAATTTAGAGCATCACAGCAAAGGGTGGGAATACTTTTCTAAGTGAAAGATTCCAGTTTTAAATTTTAGATAAATGTGTATATGAAAGCATATTTACTAAAATATGCTTTTGCTTCATTATCGTCATTATGGCCACAATATTGCTTAGAAATGACAACCTACCTACAGACAGCAGCAGCAACAACTAAATGCAGAGATGCTTCTCCCTGTGTCACAGACGCAGAGAAGTTTTGGTATGGCAGGTATTGCGTGGCTGCTTCTTGTGACTGGCTCCAAATCAGCCCACAGCTCCAAATTTGGATAATTGGACAGATGATACGTTTATATTTTTTTCATCCCAGATTTCAAATGTATTAAATGCTGGTATACAAGCATTCTTTTATTTCTCTTATACCACATTCTCACCTAAATAACAGCCGCCATCTATGTGCCGGGCAGATTGCACCTGCTTTTCAAACATATTAAATACAGATGCAATCACAGCCACCGCAGATCGCTATCAGCTGTGATAAATCACAATGTGGAATGTGCTGGATTTGAATTTATTTATTTGTATTTTCTCCTTCCTGTATTTTGCCCACTTGAGCAAAAACAACCCACTTTGCATGCAGGTGCAAAAACCACAGCGTGTGCTTTTTGCTGTGCAAGGTGCAGTCCTCAGTGCAAACCCTAGTAGACTAGCCTGTGCCATTTTTTGCGGGTGTTCTCAAGATTGCACGTGTGGATTAAAAGTACAATATTTTCTTTTGATTTGTAGTGAAGTAAAAGTAACATGAAAAGAAAATATTCCAGTAATGCACAAGTACCAAAAATCTGTACAGCCGAGGTCTCAGATCTTGGCATTACAATGACTGAGTGAGTGACATATGATTATTTCTTGTGAAATATATTTACGTTTGAGGACACTGGGCTATGGGAAAGAGAACTGTTCACACGCAGGGAGCTGTTCAGTCATGAATGGGATGAAACATGTCACAGCAGTACACAAACAGACTTGTTAATACTGGAAGTGGAGGCAGATCCTCCACCCTTGAGCTGAGCCTGCTTGCATTACTGCAAGATGTTTTGTTGAGGAAACAGAAACATAAAATATATCTCCTGTGAGTTTATGTTTACTGAATTTTAATAAAAATCATCTACATTGATCAGAACAATATTTATTTTGAAATCCTCACTTACTTCCTGTTTGGTTCTACCCTTGTTCCCTTCCACTTTACGCCCTAATCACTGTAATTGCTTTCACCTGTGCCTCCCCCTATTTAAGCAACACCTCTCACATGCTCACTTTGCAGGTTGTCTGATCTCTTGCAGAAGCAACTCACCAGCCTGAACTCTGCCTTGTCTGATTTTGCTGGATTTGGACCTACCTCTGCCTGAGCTCTTCTCCTGAGCTATATGTCTGATTCTGCTTCTCTGGTTTTGGAACTCTGCTTGGCTTTGGGATTCCTGATTTCTGCCCCCTGTCTTCTTGTGGATTGTTGGACTTGTGCTCTCTGGTTTCTCTGCCTTCCTGTGTATTTGGATAATTACCTGGATATTGGATCTTGGATTGAGAATTTTTCAGCTCTTGCTGAAAAGAGGAGTGTTGCTGCCTTGCTTGACCAAAATATATTATTTACCTCCTACATAAAAGAAATATCTAGAACTTCCTTCTTCCACCTGAGGAATATTTCTAAGTTTAGGAGCATCCTGTCTCAAAGTGATGCTGAGAAACTAGTCCATGCATTTGTTACTTCTAGACTGGACTACTGTAAT
>JAUMHL010000001.1:25551215-25572559 GCA_032362345.1 Sandelia bainsii | reverse complement strand
GCTGGGGGACCTCCCACATTACACTGAGCTCCTCTCCTCCTTTTCTCTCTCTGTTCACTCTTATGCCATCATTGCATATTATTAACTTTGTTTCTTCTCTCTCTCCCCCCCGCCGCCCACCCTGAGCCTGGTTCTGCTGGAGGTTTCTTCCATTAAAGGGAGTTTTTCCTCTACACTGTTGCTGATTTGTTTTGTTGCTGTTCTGATTCCTCTACCACCTACATGGAGAGAACCCACAGTCTCATACTCGTCTTCGGAGAAGAGTAAACCAGAGCTCTTCAACGTACTTACCTGCTATTTCCTGTTTCCTCTCGACTGTCTTACTCTAGATCCCACTCGAGTGCCACCTATTGGTCAGGAGGTTGAGAGGTTCCGGTCCTACAGCCCTTATTTTACACCTTGACTCCACGATTCCTCCCACCATTTTTGAAACTAAAATTTTTAAACTTGTCTGCTTGTGTTCAGCTTCTCTTTGGGTCCTGTGCTTGCAAAACCTTACAAATGTCTAATCATATTACAATATAGGAAGTTAGTACATGCATTATCTTCATCATCATCTAGGAATTCTCAGTTGTTTGGTGCATTGTTGCAAACCCTAGGCTCCCATGTCATCGTTCCTGATAACAGCTAAACTTGACATCACCACTTCCAGGCACTGGATCGGCTGTCAAAGTCAACATGTTGTGTGTCAACACACACAACATAGTTTATTTGTGGTGGATTGGTTTATCTGAGCATGTCTGTACAAAGTGTAAGGTGTAAAGTATTAATCAACTGGTTAAGTACAGTCTCTATATGTAAGATTTTATTCTGTTTAACTAATTACTTCCACGACAACACATAGTTTATTCTTTACCCTCCTCATCTTCAAGAATGTGGAAATTCCAGAGTTTTTCGTAGGTTTGGCTTGCCGGGAAACCCCACCCCCTGACCCTTTCCTTATAAAAGGGAAAGGGGCAGGCAGCAGCTCTACACTCCTCTCTCTCCTCACTGGAAGTGGATCTTGGAACCAGCTTGAGCTCTCGCTTTCTCCTCTGAGGGATCTCTGGACTTACTTATCAACTCGGCTGAAAAAAGAAATGGCGTCAGGGAAAAGCTGCGCTCTTTTGCTTGTTGTTGTTGCTGCAGTTTGCATGGAGCTCTACCATGGTGAGTTAAAGTACGGATTGCAGTGAATAGCACTGTAGAACGTGTGATGCAGTCATGATGGGAAACAATGCAAAAGATTTGGAATTTGCAAAAGATTGGCATCATTCTTACAGTTAGTTTAGAGTTTAAGAGGCATTTCCAAGTTGAAACTGTGTGTGACTTGTTCCGTTGCTGCAGCTCTAAATACTTTGGCTTCCCCCCTGCAGCTCAGGGCATTCTTGGACGATGCTCATGCCCCAACACAATGAAAGGCATTAAAGGCAACATAACAGATTTCCAAGTCCTTGAGAGGCAGCCTGGATGTGATCACACTGAATTAATGTAAGTTTGGAAAAAAATTGTTTCCTAACATTTTAAATTGCATCTACCTTTTTGACTTGGATTTAAATTTCAATGTCTTGCTTGTGATTTTTTCCCCCCAGTGTAATCCTGAGCAGGCCGGACAGCTCCACTGAAAAAATCTGCATGAACACTGAAGGAAAGAGAGCCAAGGCTTTTCTGAAATGCTGGGAACGGTAGGTTTAACCATGCAAACAGCACACAGTAGCATCACCTTCACCTCCACTAACTTTGGAACTTTAATTTCAAGGAACCTGCCATTGACTGCTCTTCTTTTTATTTTCATTTGAACGCTCCACATTAGCTTTCACTTTACATCATCTGAACTTAAACCTGCTCACACATTCAGCTCCTTTCATAAATCCATTTGAGCTACATTAACTCTCTAAACATTAAGCGGCACTCATTTCACAGAAAATCACATAACTTAATTTGGACCCACGATGTTTCAGAGAGGATTTTATAGACGCACACCCTGCCTGGCAAAACTTCCTAGTTTACCCTGCAGAAAATAAAGTAAAAGAGACAGAAATCTTTAGCCAAATAGGAAAGTGTTGGCTCAACACATCTCATCACACATTGACATGTGACTCATTGCACAAACTTCCAGATGTTTTGAATTATTGATGGGCCTAATCTCAGTTTTTTTTCTTTTCCTCCCTCTCTCGTCCCAGGATAAACAAAGAGGAGAGCCGTAAGATGGAGTGCATCAACAAGCAAAAAAAGGCAGAGTGAAAGTGCAAGGGGGGAAGGCCTGACTAGGGAGGGGAAGATTATCCCGACCGGAGTCCCTGTGGTCACATGAAAAAACTAGGAGAGATTGCTGAAAGCTGAGCTTTTACTGACCTCCTGCACTGGAGAGGATTGGGAAATGAAAGTGACAGGGGGAGAGCTGTGTGAGGGGAGATGATTAACAGCTAGGAGGCAATAAGGGGAAGTTATAGAAGTTAGGGGGTAGATGGTGTAAATATATGTACAGATTGTACTATAGCAGCAAGTCTGTCTAAGAACACCACTGTATTTTGTTTTTTTGCTTTACATAACTATTATTTATGCTGACCTATTTATTGTCAAAGTTCTATAATTTTGAAAAAAATGTTTGAGAAAATAAACAGATTCTAACAACTTCATGCTTTGTGGTGTTTTTTTAATTGTTTTTTCAATAAATTCCCTGGTAAGGAAATAACTCGTTGGATTCCTGTTTGCTGAGCAGTTGCACAGCACCACATAGAAAACCTAAATTACTCTGCAGCGAAGACCCAGGTGGCACCTGAGGACACTGGAGTGACTTTGTTGCAGGGAGCAACAACAAATTAATTGTTATCATAGAAAGCCGCTGTCTCCTCAGGGAGACGGGGGGCTTTGCATGATAACAATTAAATGATGCCCATGAGAAGATTCGACCACAGCTGTCTGCAGCATCTGCAGGCTGAGGGGAAATGGATTCCTGAAGCATTTTGTGACTCTGTCAACCGAGGTGAGATGTGATGAATTACGACTACTAAAGTCTTACTGGAGTTGATAAAGTAACACAAAAAAAAGTTTAACCCAAACTTGGATTATTGTACTTTTTGGACAAAGAAATATACATTTTGCTCCTACATCTGTTGTGCATATTATTACACATTTAATAACAGGATAAAACCGTCTTTACCCCATGGCAACAACTGACTGACTAGAACATGCTACAGTTCTTGTATGCCTACCAGCAGGATGTCTAGACATTTTTTTCACTTTTCAACAAGCCCACACAGTAGCTATCAACTGTCCAACAAACAGCAATTTATTCTCTCTGTCCTTTTACACCACTTAGGAGGACATGCTGTTGAGTTTGTATTCCACTTGAAAGGATGAATGCAGCAAGCTAGGTAAAAATTCGCAAAGAATAAGCTAGGTCATCTAGCTTTTACAATATTCATGTTGACTAACAAGTTAAGAAGCAATGCCAACTAGGCTAGTTAGCCTTTTGAATGCGTATGTATTCATGAGTGTTGCCTAGGATAACTAACAAGCTAGGACAACTAGATGTTGCTGCATTTCTGTTGCATAACAGGCTAGCTTTTGCTGTATTCACAAATGTAGACTAACAAGCTAGGCTAACTAGCTTTAGCTATATTCACAAATGTAGACTAACAAGGTAGCTTTTGATATATTCACAAATATAGACTAACAAGCTATGCTAACTAGCTTTAGCTATATTCACAAATGTAGACTAGCAAGTTAGGCTAACTAGCCTTTGCTATATTCACAAATGTAGAGCAACAAACAACTAGCTTTTGCTCTTCTGCCTTTCCTGATCAGGAAGATGACACAGGCAGATCAAGCACCCTTTCCAAGTGCTTATACTTATATCTGTGAGTTCAAATAATGATGATAAGATACATCACTCCCTCTAAAGATTCTTTATAATATATAGCTTTTTTGTTGCTGTCAGATTATTTAACATTATGGTGACGAACACTGGTTGGGGGGGGTGCCCTTAGCACCAATAGACTCTTACCACTGCTCACCTGTCTGTCAATGAATGCTAATGTGGTAATGCTGAATGGATTGTCAATAGGCAGGGGCCACTTTGGTCTGAATGATCAGCTGAGCTAACAAGTCTTGATTTTTGACCATTAACTTGTAGAGATAGAGAGTTCACCTGAGAAAATCAGAGCAGCTGCAGTTTCACTCCAGGGAAATCGGAGCACGTCTGGTTTGGGTTAGGGCATGAAAGTGTGGGAAAGAATAGATCCTTGATAAGTCCACTCTGTGGATTCTGAGGCTCTACTCACCCTGTCTGGTATACATATATATATATATACATATATATATATATTACCTGGCAGTAGACCTGTGAGCAGGAACCTAATTAATGGTCAAAAACTCTGGCACATGCACTGGTACCCCGCACACGTTTTGTTTTATTCACTGTTGCTGGTTGACACAAGGAGACGAGTGATGTTAAGTGACCATAACGTCATTACAAATACTGTTCTTGGTGTCAGTGACTGGCAGTGATGATCACAGGTCATGAGTCAGTCTGAGTCACGTCTGGAGTATTTGAGTTTAGAGGCTAAATCAAGTCTGAAATCTCTGTGATAAGAGTGTGAGGTTTAAGTTTTTAAATTAGAGTCTAAGTTAAGGGTTGTAAAAACCAAAAGTTTCCTTCTGCATGAATGCTCAGTCCCTTACTAATCCTCAAAAGACTCTCAGTGCTCATGAGTCATTATTCATGAGTCTGAATCAAGTCTGGAGTCAATTAAGAAAGAGTTTGAATCAAGTCCAAAGTCTGTTTATGTGGGTCATCACTGACTTGAGGGTGTTTGTTCAGTTGCCATGTTGGTGACTTTGGTTTCCTCAGGACATTTTTTCTCACTACTGTTTTCAAGGTCAAGAATGAAGAAAATGAAGCTGCCATCACATGACTTAAATGTGGATCTCTGGTCAGTTGACAGTCACACATGTTCACATACATCACAAACTGTAGTGATGTGTAGTGTGAGTGAGACACAGCAGATCTGTTTGACATTCTGGTAAAGGAGTGCAGAGCAGAGGAACGTCACGCTTAACAGCACACCACTTCTGATGCTCTGGAGTGAAGCTGTTGCCTGTTTCTGCCATCTGGGGGCGCCAAAGTGTTGAGTTGACCACTGCGGCCTAAAAGCTGAAAAGCTGCAGCGGTCAAGTCAATTAAAGTGATGTTCAAACTAATATTCCAAGCCACTTGGTTTACCTTCTTTTAAACAGTGTGTTAAACAATGTTTAACATGAGTTTGCACAGATGTTTTTAAAGCTGCATTGCTAGGACACGTGGTGAATGGAAAACAGCTCCAGCAGCTTTCAGTTATCACTGTTGTGCAATAGTGGGGATTTTCCATTCTGTCACACAATAGCCTTGTGTAAATCAGTGTTGTTGTATTTGTTTATTTTAGATGATTGATGCTGATATTGAACTTCTCACCACCAACACAAAAGCAAGTCTTTAAATTTTAGGAAAAGTGGAAGTCATCCTTTTGATAAAATAGTTGCAGATTTCTGTCAGTTGATGAATTAACTAATAATTTCAGCTTTGTGGTTTAGTGAGTAAAACAAGCCAAACACCTTTGCATAAGTTCATTTGAGAAACCTATTAAATCTACACTGCATATGGGATTTGGAAGTCAGCATTTCCACATGCAAACAGTTAACAAAACATCAATGCAGTGGTTAAATGTGCCTGAAACAGCTGAGGGTGAAGGTCATGAAGCCTTTTATTTTAATGAGTCATTCTGGAGGCTGCACAACTTACTGGACTTAAGACTGAAAAATATGCACAGTGCTGGAGCTCTGTCCCTAAGGCAAACTGACATCTATGAATCGGATCACACTATCATGTTAATCGAGCGCTTGTATTGCAGCATTAACACTTTCCCGTCAACCTGACTACTGAGACATGGTGGAACACACCTCGTGCATGCATCAGTGTAATTACCACGCAAGCTTGGGCCTGCTCTCCATCTCTCTGTCTCTCTCTGGCTCTGAGTCCGCGCTCTGTGTCTCAGCAGTCAAACCTAAATGGCTCAACAAGCCACAGCAGAGAAAAAAAAAAGACAAATCAGCATTGCTCCAGGCGGAGCTAGAGCTCGTGCATGTGTGAATCAAACTGCTCCCAGAGATAGTGATCCTTGTGATGTAGCAGGTCCCGGCCGAACTGCTGCTCCAGTTCAGCTTTGACCTCAAGGAACAGTTTTTAATCCCTGTTGCTGGAACGTCTGAGCTGCTCGCTCTAACTCTGCATGTTTTCTGACTCCTCTCAGATGGACAGGTGGTGCTCTTAAGAAGGTGGCCCCTTTCTTTATCGATCAGCAAACGTGTGTTTTTTATATAAAAGCGCCGTCATCCTGTTGCTGGCTGTTTCAGCTGTTAAGGCACCTATTACACGGCTCTCCCCGGCTGTCAGACCTGCTGAAGCTCTGTGAAGTGATCTCCCGCCAAACAAAGCAAACACTTCAGCGACTGCGCAGCAGCTATTAAAAGCACTGGATGTGAGGAAGCATTTCATGTTCTCACAGTTGCTTCTTATAATTTGTCAGGCCCTTTGTAAAGGCTGCGGCAAGCATGTTTAAATTTTAAACATTCTGCGGCACTCCTGAAAGGAGACTCTGCATTTTATTTCCATGATATTATGTGTTGTTCTCTGTTGCTTTGAAGTTTATATATAGATTTTTGAATGGAGAAAAAGATCCTACTACTGTCTCCCATGGAATAAAATGCACTCTTGTATGCTAGAACAGATGAAATCAGTGTTTTGCGAGAGCTGTCACTCGCCTCTCTCTAGTCCAACACATCCATGCTGTGCATCAGATAGAGAGAAACTTTTAAAAAACACACACACACGTTTATTCCCCCTGATATTTTATTTATGTGAATGGAAACCACCCAGATGCTTGTTGATGGAACTGTCAGACAAAGGAAAAAGTGTAAATTGGCCAAACATGTTTGCGTGGTGCAATATTTATGCAGCGCTGTTGGGAGCAAAAGCTTTCATGTACTTTTTCCATCGCTTCAGCAGGGGCGGCGGAGACGTCGGTTTAGCTGAAAAAAACAAAACAAAAAAACAGGAAACTAAAAAGTCAAGTGGCGTGTGACAGAGCAGGACAAGAGGAATCTGTTGAAAACAGCAATGCAGAATAAGACTTCTTTGCTGGATGAAAGCGTGTCAGGATGTGACTCAAGAAATGTGAAAGTCTGTTCACATGTCTGTCACATTCATATCCAAACCTCTCTCTCTGTTTTTTTTTCTTTTTTTGATGGGGTGTGCATGTCAGTGAACATGTCTGTGCTTCTCCACGCTCAGGTCAACGCGTCGCAGCTGTCGCGTTGACTCCTCGTATCTCCGCACGTGTCGATTTTCACATGCAGTGATTTTGAAGTTCACCTGCTCGTGTACGGGCAACTGGGCAAAAACAAACAAACAAACAAACAAAAAGAAAAAGAAAAAATCTCCCCTTCTCTTGATGAACTCTGAGAGGTTGTCAGGCGTGGAGTGATCCTGATAAGGTGACATTTTGAACATAGGAGGTTTCCACCTGATGTTTGTTTGTATGTGTGTGTTTTTGTGACAGCAGTCTGGGTGTGAGACAGCCGGAGGGGGTTGCAGGGGAAGATGGACCTCTCTGCTATCCCAAGTTGTCAGTCATGGCAGCTTCCAGCTCCATAAATAAAGAATGGTGCATCCACCCCGAGTGATGCCCCCCCCCGCCAAATCCCGCCTTACCCCCCCTCTGTGTTGACTGGACGCCTTCCCACTAAGAATTGCAGGGGCCGCATCCACGCCGCTTGTCATTTTAAGTGCAGCAGGGTGGAGTGACTGCACGGGGAGTAGGGAAAACACAGAGCCGGGCCCCGCATCGATTCCATAGACTTCCTAACTACTGAGTAAACACAAAGCTGCTGGCCTGTGACTCTGAATGCTGAACCATGTGCCACATCACGAAATGGATGATGCAGCCTCATGCAGTGCAAAGACACATCTCCAAAGGATTTTTTTCTCCTTCAGTGTAACGCATGGCTAAAGTTATCTGCAGCCAATCACAGCAATAATTTGGTTTCTGCTCTGCTGGCTTTCCGTACCAGTGGATTTGGAATGACTATTTTAATCCTAGTCGTAATAGCTGCTGTGTACACTATGCAAATAAAATCTCAATCAAATAGATTGGATTTTCTTCCACCTGATGTACCACTGGGCAACCGTGGAGCACTGTGCTGCATGTTGCTTTGATTTACAAAGGAGGGAGGGAGGGAGGGAGGGAGGGGAGGGATGGACGGATGGATGGACGGATGTGAGGAGGGAAAAACAGAAACACACAGCCTGCCTGGGGATTGTTTCTGGTCACTGGTTCAGGTCCCTCGCTGCTGACGCCCTCTGTCAAGTTGTTGAGATGCAGTGTGAGATGCTGCTCAGATACTGAGACAGAAGAGTGCACAGACACACACAAATCCTCTCTCTCTCACTCTGTGTGTATGACTCTCTCTTTTTCTCTCTCTTCCCTCACATACATTTGTGCATACAGACACTCTGCAGCAAATTTAAACTGTTTCTCACCCTCTCTCTGCTTTTCTCCTTATCTTCTCCTGCTTGTTGGTGAAATTTGCATGTGCAACTGTTTACAGACAAGATTACTAGGCAGAGGGTGGAGCGTGATCTTACAATGCAGCAGTGTTCATGCTGCCTGTTTTCTAATCCCAGTCACATGCTACCACACTGCACTGTTGCAAATATGGCAAATAGAATTAGAAATATATATTTTAATGCTAAAATAGTGCAAAGAAAATCATTTATTTTAATCTGGCATGGAAGAAAGATGCAAGGTTTAACATTCAAAAAGTAGAATCAGCAGATTTCCAGTGTGTTCACGTGTTAATATAATAAACCATGAAAATTGATTATTGATTATATTTCTGTTCAGTCAATGACAATTCATAATCAAATCATTACCTGATGCTTTCAGCACCATTTAACAGTCAGGGAAGGGACAACATAAAGATGCATAAATTTGCATACAGGCTGGTTCAGCTTCACAAATCATTTCCTGTGCAAAGCTCAAATTTGGAGGCAATGGAAATGTTCACAAAGGCACTTCTCATCTAAAAGTAAAGAAAACAAAACAAAATGAAACATGGTTAACAATTCTGGAGTGATGATCTAATTAAGGCTAGTGTGTTTAAATGAAATCTCACGTTACCCCTTCACACCAGCCTTGTACCTGCTGATCTCTGCCTTCAGGGGGCAGCGACACTCTCCTCTACAGCTGCGCTTTCATCAGCATGCTGCTGAAGCCCCGTGCACCTGCCACCTCTCGCTGTGCCCACTGTAAGGGGAGTCGTGGCTTACAGTGTTGAATTCATTAACCTTTTTGCCACTCCCATTCAAAGTGCATGGCAGCGACTGGAAATAACCCCTTAGCACTTTAAACAGTTTAGTGAGCAGGCTGCTGGACAGAAGAGAAGGGGGCAGGACCCCATTTGTTCTTACCTAAAAAAATGTCATCTCACATCAGATGGTTAGTTATTCAGCGATGCAAGGCGTGTTTATGGGTGTGATACACAATCATAGGCTATCCGAGGGCTGACACAATATGGTATCGGACAGGCGGCAAATTTTGGATAGAACCTATAATTGTGTCACTTGACACCATCTGATAGGCTTTGTGCACTTGTAAAGTAGCTTTCAGTAGCTGTTTGTGTCAGTGTGACCAGTGTAGTAAGGCATCACAGGGAAGCGTGACAGAGTAGCTCCCATCAGGTCTATTCCCCTGGTAAACACAAAAACAACCGTTTGCTACAATTAAACTTAAATCTCAGACTTTTACCACCAATACATCTGCACAGTGCACTGTAATTTGGAGAGACATTTATTACTCTACACTGGGATATATGCATGTCTATTCTCTACACTTTACTTGTGCAATATAGTTTTAAATACTCGAAAACCATCATGCACATTCATCTGTCCCTCTTCCCATTAAAACTTGGCATCATTAACCTTTAATTTCCTGTGCTGCATATAGGCACAGTCCGTCAGAGCTCATATGCTGACCCCCGTCCATCACTACATTAAAACTACTAGGTGCTGTTAAAGTTGTGAATGTTTTGAACTAACCTTAGCATAGGCTATAGGTATGGTTCAGGTCAGGTGTGGATTTTCTTTAGATATGAGTCCGGGTAACATGTCGAGTCTGCAAAAATGGATCTGTGCAAGACTCTGCATGGTGTGAATCCACACAAGAAGGAATCACAAATTCAAATCACAAGACTGAGAATAAATTGATTAAATATGGTTTCAAATTGTGCATTGGGAAATTAATTTCTTGATTGTTATTTTATTTAAATAAGAATGATAAAGTCATAATGTAGGCAACCTTTCATTTTTAAACGCCCTCCCTTTTTTCTTTGGTTACGTTTGGCTACATCATCAGGTGCCCAGAGGCCGATGTAGAGAACTAACGTTTTCAAGAAAAACAAAGGAGATGGACAGCAACACAAATATTACATTACAAGATCCAAAAAGCTGACAGAACTCGGCTTCAGTGTGAAACCACGTCCGTGTGAATCTGTGCTGCGGGCACTGAAGGCTGCCAGAGAATTAGAAGGAGACAGCCCTGAGATCAAGAAGAATTAAAACTGGTACAGGAGATGTGCAAGTCTCCTGTGAAAGCAGTGTGATACAGGAGAAAGGGGGAATGCAGGATAAAAAAAAGAGGTGACAAGGTGGAGGGGTGGAGGGTGCAGTGGCAAAGGCAGAACTCCTAGTTTAAGTTAAGAAAGTTTCTCACTGCATGAGGCCAGCGTGAGAACTAATGGGGAGGAACCTATGCGATGGGGAAGGTTTTAATGAGCAAGAATGAGAAGCGATAGATGACGGTGTGAAGTGGAGGTGGAAAGGGCAGGAATTATTTATTAGGTATTTAAAGTTCAGGAAACAAAGCGAACCTCTTATAGCCTCGATTAATATTGGGGCGGCATGACTTCATGAAAGTAGGGTATTTAAGGGGCGTCATGAGACATCAGTGGGTAGAGCAGTCGTCTCCCAACCCACGGGTGAGCGGTTCCATTCTCGACAAGCTACATGTCGAGGACATGGACAAGACACCTAAACTCTGTAGCAGAGTTTCTGACCCAGGTCTAGCAGCTGTCCAAACAACAATTTCCCCAAGGGGATCAATAAAGTATCAATTATTTTTATTATTATTATATAAACTACCACGTCATTTTCAAACCCGTACCTGTCAAAAAGCTGTTGCATTATGGGTGTGTAATCAAATAGATATAATCTAAAAGTAAAAATGAACAATGACACCCAGTTCTACCTTTCCTCTAAACCCACCACCTACCTCCCTCTCTGATTGCCTCCATTAGATAAAAACTTGGTTTTCATCAAATTTTCTCAAACTAAACAGCGACAAAACTGAGGTTCTCCTCATTTGTACCAAATCAACTTTATCCAAAGCCGGCAGCTGTTTCATTAACATTGACAACTCCATTGTTTCTCCCTCCCCTCAGGTCAAGAGTCTGGGTGTCATCCTCGATAGCACTCTGTCATACACAGCTCATATAAATAATGTTACAGTCTGCCTTCTTCCACTTATGTAATATAAATCGCCTTCGTCCCTCTCTCACACCCAGTTCCACTGCTGTTCTTGTTCACTCCCTGGTCACATCTCACATTGATTATTGTAATTCCCTCCTGTTCGGTCTCCCTCTCAAGTCCCTACATAAACTAATTCAAAACTCGGCTCCCCGTATCATAACCAGAACCCCCTCCATTAACCATATCACTCCAGTCCTTCAAGAACTACACTGGCTTCCCTTTAATTATCGCATTCACTTCAAAATTCTGCTACTCACTTATAAGGTAATACATAACCTTGGTCCCCCATATCTATCTGAACTCATCCACATCAATACACCCTCTTGTACACTCAGATCTTCTTCTTCCATTCACCTCTCTGTTCTGCACCTCTCGTCTCACCACTATGGGTGGTAGAGCATTCAGCTGTTCTGCACCTCCTCTCTGGAACTCTCTCCCACCTGATCTCTGTAAGATTGACTCTCTTAGCACTTTTCAATCACATCTCAAAACACATCTGTTCAAACTTGCATTAGCTGTATGACATCTCCTGTCCCTATTTTTAAATAACTTTACATAGCAAAGAATAAAATCAAATTAAAAACACTGGCAAAGACCATAACATTTCGTAAGCAATAAAATATAAAGTGTCCTTGGGTGTTTTGAAAGGAACTTATAAATAAAATGCATTATTATTATTATTATTAATTCCTCCAGCTGCCTGAAACATAAGCTTGACAACATAACCATAACCTCCCTTCTTTCTTCTGCCTGGCAACTGATCCTGGTCAAGGCTCGCTAAGGCTCGCTATTTCCCCCCCATTCCCGGCTTTGTGCTAAGCTATCCAGCTCCAGGATCTAGCTAACTAACTTAAAACAATGACATACATGTTAATTGGTGAGCTGTGGAAACCTTTGGAGCAACCTAGCTGAGCTGTTTCGTGCTGCGTCAAGTATTTATACCAGACTAAGTTAATTGGCTGCAGGCTCTAGATAAATACACCTTATCTCTCAATTATTCCTAGAAAATTAACCAGCACAAGAATCAAGTTTATTGAAATTGTCATAAAGTGTGTCCTGTAATCTACAAACAATCAGTAAGTACACACCCTCTATCCTTAAGCCCTTTGGTCAAATAACCCAACACAAATCACATACATTTATTTAAATGTAATATATCATCCAACGAAAACTTTAAAACTTAAACAAAACCCTAATTGACCATCTCACCATTTTTAGCCATTTCTTGAACAATAGCATTTAAAGCATGCTTCTTGCATGACTGACAGGTCAACTACACCCTTAATTGGTCGAGAACTCCCTGGTGCCCAATTTGTGCAACTCCTGCACTCTGTACTGTCTACCACCATGATGTAGCTCAGGTCAGAGTCCTGTCGAGGAGATACAGACCCTCCTCCAGCACTTCGCTACTCTGAATAAATACACAAAAACAGCCCGCTTGACTAGGCTGGTGAAGGTGGGAAGAAGATCAAATTTGAATCTTGAAAGGTGTTCCGGTGTCAAAACTTTTTAACTATTCCAAGACAAACTGTTTCATTAATAAGAGGTTTGCAAAACCACAACAGGCATGATTCTGGTCCTCTGTAAGTTAGTATAAGACTTGCCATCAGCAGTGAGCATTGGATTAATGCTGTGCCCTCAGGACTCGTATCCTATCGTAGCAGATGTGAGCTGTGCTAAAACTCATTGGGAGGCACCTAACGTGGCCACTAATCACCCTCCAGAGCTGCATGTGAGGATGTGTGCGTGAGACAGACAACAAGCAGACATTCCATATTAATTGTGTTCCTGGGAAGAAGTGTTAGCTAAGCCGCCGGGCGGTAGACTTAAAGCACAATTAATGTGATCCGCGGTAGCAGGTCCTAGCCCGCATTTCGTTTTCTCTCAATCAGCCGACCAACACTTTATCTGTCTCGTGTCCACTAATCTAATCAGCTCGGTGATTGCTCTTTCTCCCTGTTTCGGCTCCAGTGACTGATATTTAAAAAAAGACTCGGCTGCAGCGGCCAAACCCAACACAAATCGTGCTCTGCGTCCTCAAAGAACTTCTACCATTATCTTGATATGCAGGTTGTATGCTGAGGATGTGCTTTTCTTGTGTAGGATATGACACACTAAGTATCTGTATTGTTAGAGGACGCTTTGAACATAGAGTACAAGGGCATGTGCTTAACAATACAACAATGTATTGGTTTTGAATGCCTCATTGGTTTCAGCCCCACTCAGCGACCTCGTTGCTTTGAAACTGCAGCTGATGAAAAGGGAGAAATATCATTTGGCTTGAAATAGCCATGCTGCATTTCACAGACAATTAGCTGTGTAGCCACAAAACTGGACTTTCTCCAGTCTCACACTGTGAGTCAAAGAGTCACACAGACCATGTTTGGCCTGAACAAATTAAATCCTCTTGTAGCTATGCAACTGTGAAATTAATACTAAAAAGACCCTCTTGAAAAGTCTATTAAAGTGTCCACAGCCATACTACAGATTTCACACACTGAAAGAAGAGGAATGATGACTCTTGTGTTTTGTTACTAGTTGTACTATTTGGTACTAGTAGGTGAATTCACTCCAATATCTAAGTGAATTTTGTCAAAACATCAATATAGACTTAGGCGACCTTACATTTGAAACTACAAAAGCATGATAAAAATAGCTACCTTATTGATCCCCCTTGAGGGAATTCTTGTGGACATGCAGCTGAATCTAAGCTGCCACAAATGTGGGTTTCAGTGTCTTATCCAGGGATACTACATCAACTGGCCAGGAGGGACTGGGAGTCAAACCAGCAGCCATTGGGTTTATGGACCACTGCCACCAACTGATCACAGCCGCCCCTAAAGTTAACTTTAAATTAAATGGCATGTTTTTATTTTTCTGATAGCATACACGTATCTGTGAATGACACATGGTGCCATCTTAAGGAAAAGTAGAATTGTGGTTGTATGCCACTGCCAACCACTCAAGTTGTAGTTTACATGTCTCTCTGTCCAGATATCCTAATCAGTTCATACCTCCAAGGAGACATTTGTGCCAGATGTAATGAAATTCCATCCAGACATTTCTAAGATATCGTGTTCACGAGAATGGGAACAACATGGAATCACAGTAGCCTTGACCTTTGTCAAGCAAAATCTAATCCGTTCATCCTTGAGTCCAGGTTTTGTGCCAACGTTGAAGAAATTTAGAAAAAATTCCCTTAAGGTGTTTTTGAGATATCATATTCAATAGAATGGAACTGACGGATGAACGGACAACCTAAAAAAAACATAATGCCTCTGGCCATGGCTGTAGCCTGCACCTGAGCATGAAAAAGTGACCACACAGAAATTTAAATGTGTTTCTTCTTATATGATGTGTAAATGAAAATAGTCTTTGCATTAAAATGTTTTATTAATTATTATTTTTATTAGTTATTGTTTATATATACTATATTTACATATAACAGTAACCATGCATACTTTTGGCACCAGTGTGACATCAGATGCGTGATCCAGTACAAACACTGTCTAGCTAATGTCACATTATTTACAAGCATTGTAAAGAACTGTTAGTCAGCTGTAGCATTTAAATAACTTAAAGGTTACACAGCCAGCAAATGTCAAAACTGGTGAGTTTAGATGTTTTTGTTCCTGTTGGATTTGCTATGACTTGTTGTAAATGATTTGATCTTAAATTAAGCATGAAATCCTACATAAATACTGTATGATTTATTATGATTAAGCTAAATTATTTTCCATAGCTTACTGTTCTGCTGTTAAAAAAAGCAAATAAAAAGCTCTGTAGTTTATTGTGGCCCTTATCTGATCCACTGAAAGTTGTTAGCTAGTAGAGATGGAGCAGCATGGATATTTATATAGCTGTTTTTTGTCAGACTTACCATCTGTAGCTTTAACAGGAAAATCGTTTCAGATCTACCAGAAACAAAATCCTCATGGATTTACATTGTGTTGTCTTGTGGGATATCAGTGTTTCTTCTATTAATCGCTCTTGCTGAAGGCAGACCACCCAGCCTGCTCCAGTCTGCTTCTTAACACACCAGGGACTCATTCATGAAAAATTGATCTTTTCTCATGGAGCATTTACTAGGGCTCTGAGTTCAAGCCCTCGGTATTGTACAAACACTAAGTAGAGGCCCCACGAGGGAGGTAAGAATGAAGGAGGGAGAGTGCATAGGGTAAGGTTGGAAGGTAAGTGAGACATATGCATGCTAAGGTGTTCTGAGGTGAGGCATTAAATCAGTCTTGCTTGCTCTGAGAGCATTATGCTTTCACTTATTAATATCCCCAAAGGAGCTAAACAGAATAAAGCTAAAAAGGTTTTTGCATTCAGGGACTGTCAGGTGGATGGATGAGATTCAAGTTGGCTCCTGCAACTGCTATGGCAAAACGCAGAGGGAAGATTCCATTGTTGAGAGGGGAATGAGAAATGGAACAACAATGGTGCTGCACAACAATTGCCATGGCGCCTGCTTGATAGACCCTGTTTAGCCATAAGGCCGACACACATACTTTGGAGACAATTGCCTGCACTGCGATCCTGCCTGCAATCCCCCACCACCCTCCTCCCGTTACACGCATACATGCACATACACAATAGTACAAAACATTCTCACTTGAAGCAGGGACATTGGAGTCGTTGTTAGGTGAGCATAGAATGAAATGAAAAATCAGCCAGGATATCAAGATATCAACATGAAGTTTTGTGTTATTGAATCATTTTGCGCTGTGCCTCATCTGATGATGCGTGTTAGTTGCGAGGGGATTTATTATCTGTTTCCACCTTCCATTTCTCTCCATGTAAACATGTAAATATCTATAAAGACAAAAAAAACCTGATGCCTGTTTTATGTCTTAAAATGCAGCTGCAGAGATTCACAGTTATCCAGGTTGTGGTTATCCCAAATGTGCTATTCAGTAGCAACAAGACTTGCTTGAGGTTTGTTGAAGTCCCTCTCACCCAAAAGTCATCATCAGTTCTAGCTGATTGGTTGGGAGTCCCAACCCAATATTTAGCCTCTGTGGAGTCGTTACGTTGTAAACACTTTTAGACTTAACAACTCCACAAAGGTTAAATACCTGGGTGATGAGAGAGTGTCTTCAAGAACCTCAAGCCAGTTGCGGCTAAATAGTACCTTAAGGTAAAAATACAAATGTTGTATTGTCTAATCTTTAATTCTAGTGAAGAACCACTGAAATTAAATTTTTGTGGAACATAACTGCTTTTCTAGTGTCTGTCTCACATAACTTCTCTTGAATTTCCATAATGATTATCATTAAGCTGTGCTACGTAATACATTATGTCACCACATTGCCCATGATCATCCATTCACAGCTGCAGGGTTCCCTAAATCCTAAAATATTTTCAAATTCAAATGCTTCTTCTGAGGAGGGAGTAGCAAATCTGTGCCAAAGCGACTGAGAGGAGATTTGTTGGCAGCTTCACCAGAGGCATCTGTCAGATAATGTTTAGATCAGGGAGAGAAATGATGTAATATTTGTTACCTTAAATATTTTACCTGAATATTGATTACAGAGTTTCTGCAGGCTGCAAATCACACAACCTGTCTGCATTAATTTTCTTTAATGGAGACTGTGGATGTGTTTCGATCCCGCACAAGCTGTCTTGTTTATCTGAGTTGTATTGACACTCAGTACTGGATGATAAAGCTATCTCTTCTTACAAATGATGTCTATCTATCCATCTCCTCTTTGAAGAACTCTTAGCGTGGTTACAGATTTTCTGTGTTGTCTGGGCAGTTAAGAGGAAAACAAAAATTCTTCTGCGTTGTTTCAGGAAACTGTGAGTCTCCTCCAACAAGGTGTCCAGAAAGCTTTGTACTAATTGTTGCAATTAGACTATGCATCCATCAAATGACTGGTTGTTGTTTGATCAATAGAAAATTAACCACAATGTGTGGCTTGATTTTCTCACCCCTAAACATCAGTCTTGCAATTCTGTCTTCTATAATTTACTTTTATATACTACCAACAGGTTTAGCCTTAAGCTGTAACTATGCTTTTGTGGACATACACATACTGTATTGTAAATGTCTCTATGTGACCTATGCCATGCGTAGACCTGAGTGTCAATAAAGCTTATTGATTGATCTCGCTCCTGCTGAAAGATGGAGAACAGAAGAACAAGTTGTACATCATACATCATATGTGGATATGTGTGGAACATATGTGCAGCCTGGAGAAACCAGTTTCTGCCTGAGAGGAAACATAATTACTATGTAGATTATATCCATTGACAGTATTTTATACAGTCCTTAAATACCATCTTTGTACCACAAGAAAGTTGTGAGACCGTTGGGATGGAGGTAAGAAGTCAGAAAACTCACAAGGGGTCAAACATAATTCATGGCACAGGGAAACAGCTAGCCAGATTTTGTCCAAAAGTGACAAAAATCTGAAAAGACATCTAAAAGTCACCAGTGTCATGGTTCATGAATTTGTTTTGTTTTTGGTGTCTTTGTGTCTCTGTTTCCTCCTTTCCCTTCCTGCACACTCCTAGGGATACAATCTCACCTGGCCACATTCCCGTTCAGCCATGCTCCTGGTCCTGACGCTCACTCACCTAACTTATCCCCAGCTGCTCCCACTTTGGCAATCAAGTTCCACTGCATACATTTTTCCTTTCCCTCAGTAACTCTTTGTCACGTCCTCTGCTGTCTCCACTGCTGTTCTTCCTCGCTGATTTTCTATTGTTGTTCCTCTGGAGTCTTGTCTCTGTTGCCCTCTGCTAGACCACAGTTCTTGTGACTTTTTGGACTTGCGCACAATCTTTTGTTTGAAAGTTTGGGTTCTGTCTGAACTTTGCATTTTGGTTTGTTCTTGATTCTGGTACTAGTTTCTTGTATCTGCTCTGCCATGTTCATTTATTAAGTTACCCAAGTTTACCCCATGTCTTACATTTGTCTTTTTCCCCCTATTCATTTGTTGAGTTCTGTTTGTAGTTAGTCTTGGTCGTTTATAGTTTCTCTGTGCTGTTGAGGAGTAATTTTCAGTTAAGCCTTGATTTTCCGTTACATAGTCTATAGTAAATTGTGACAACCAGTTCACTTATTAAACAGCGGCAAGAAAAATTAAGTGAACCCTTTGGAATTACACACATCAACTACAACCTTAATAGTCAAAGTGCCCATGCTGACCCCGCCACCATAACAGCAGTTTGACATGTATGTCACCACCACTTCACCCTGGGAACAAGTACAAGTGCCCTCATCAACTGTAAATCAAGGGTCAGCTTCCACTGCACGGTGCTATACAGTTGCACCAAGAAATAAAGAGAGTTTGGCTAACAGACTGGTTAAGAGAATGTCCAATTACCCAGCTCTCCTGTTCCATCACCCCTACACCACCAGCATGTTTTTCTTATGATGGCTCTCTTCCATGCCCTCTTCCCAAAATTTGGCAGCTAACAATGAGTGTGAAAAATGACTGACAACAGAAATCCCAAACTACCAAACATCTGTGAATGTACACTTTTCCAGTTATTCATGAAGCCTGGGTTGTTCTTACATAGGCAGCTATTATGAGTGAAGAAGGGAATCACAACTTCATAGTTCACTTAAGGCCTTTTTGGTAAATGTGTGTGTGTACATGATTGAGTATATAAAAACAGATACATACCTGTGTCAGTGTGTACAGTATATGTCCTTGGAGAGACATTCACACAAGACATCCTAAGGGCATGGCTGAGCCAAACCAGTTTTATAAGGAAGGCGAGTAGAGTATACTGTATGCCTGCACCTCCGCACAATTGTGCGCGTGGGTGTATGTGAACAAATGTATATGCTTGTGCTACACTTGTGTGGGTACCAGCATTTATAGTGTGTCATAAAGGTCTTAATAAACTCTTTGGGTCTGAGGGAATTGCAATGTAGTAGTGAACCTTTCAGCTCTTTTCCCCACAGAGATCATCTTTCACTGTTTCATCAAAAAACCCACAGCAGGCAAGCCTGCGTCACAATTTCTTTGTTTCTTATGGAAAAACAACTCCAATGAAATATGACAGCCTTGCAAAAAGTTGCCATGTATATCTGAATGCACTCTAGTTCAGTAGGTTTGAGAAGGGCGGGTGTTTTCTCTGCTCAATAAGAAATCAATTCTCAATTCTCTGCCTCATTTGTTGCTGCTGGCAAACTCCTGCAGAGGCTTGAAATCCTATTTAATAATCAAGCATGAAAAGCCATGGATAACAGACTATTATGAGATGCAATTGCAACAGAGAAGATAACTGTAATTTAAATATCATTCACATGTAATTAAGGGCCACCATGTAAAATCTTTTAGTCAAACAAACACCATAGCTGATCTGAGCTGTTTTCATGGGCAGGGAATGTCAGAGTGAAACCCATCTGCTTTTTGGACTATGACACCGGTAACTTAATAAAAGTCTGCTGTACAGACCAGTCACACCAATATCAGCACAACCAAAACTTTGAAATAATGTACCAAGGTCTGCAGAGACATTGCTGATGAATGTCAGTGTTGGCAAGAGTCCACAGAATACTGAAAACCATGAAGGAAATTCAGTTCTTGTAAATGCAACTAGATGAAAAGTAACAGTGTAAAACAGCTTCAGTTGAGGGGGTATGAAAGGCTAAGTTGAAGTAGTTTACCAAAAAACTGTTGCTAGCCATGCATATATTTGTGATTTTATTTGTCAACTATATCAATATATACAATCAATTGATTTTTTGTTTGTTTGTTTTTTTATTTGAATTGATTCCCTCCACTAGATCAATACAGTGCAATTGCAACTTTATTGGTAATTTAGATACAATTAAAACAATATGGCTGCAATAATAACTATTTTATTTTAGCAACTGATTTAGCAGACTGACTAAATTAATCTGTGTAATGTCAAAGTGGTCAATCACAGTGCCGTTTCAGCTTTACTGAGCTTTTTAGAACATTTTGGATCATTGTTTTGGTTGTCTGGACCTCAGCTCCACTGCCAACAACCTGGTTTCCAACTATGGCGGGAAAGTAGTTCCAGCCGAAAAAAGGCGTAAAACTCACTATTCAACACATGTCCAGCATCGACAAAGTTAGAAAGCTAATGCATTCACCATAACAACTCAATAAACTAAGAATATGTTAATAATGTGTTTAGAACTTGTTGCACTGCCCCCCATGTTTTGTCCTCATGTCCTAGTTGCCCAGAATAGCATATGAACTCACAGTTGATTCAACTGACAGTACATTTGGTAATCCATTAATGGGATTTATTAATGCAAAATGCAAAATAATTCCTGGTTGGTGTTTTGTAAAAATGTTTAAAATATTTCTGCTTTCATCTGTTTTATATTGTTGTCACGTTAATAATTGGGGTTCTGAACTGTTGGTGACGGAACAACTGTATCAATCGCCTCATCTTCAGATCAATTTTAAATTTTTACCAACCCCATTTTCAGAAAGTTGTGTCTTTGAAACAGTAAAAACTAAAATCTGTGATTTGTCAGTTCTCTTGACCAAGTTGTATTTTCCCAAATTATATTTTGCACAAATTAGCAAATTTAGGATTTGACGACTGCAACATGCTCAAAAGCCAGCTCTAACCTTAACCCTAACCCAAAAGCCATAAACACATTTATGAAATATTCAAGTGGCCCTGTTCTGGATAATTCCAAAATGAGGGTATCATGACTGATGATTTTCTCCAGGATCTTAGCAAGAAATGGCAATTTAGAGATAGGCCTGTAGCTGCTGAGGAGTGAAGAATCTAGCTT
>JAUMHL010000001.1:25519886-25536393 GCA_032362345.1 Sandelia bainsii | reverse complement strand
TAATAGGCTAGAGATAGGTTAGCTTTATAGCTGTAAATGTATTTCACATTTCTTTTGTCAGTGAGGGATTTCATCTGGCCCCCTATGGCGCGTCCATAGCGCCGATGCTGGTGTTCACCTGTGTGTGTGCGCATCAGAGTGGAGCTCCACCGTGAGCGATACAGAGATCAGAGGAGAATAATAAACATGAACATGTAGAGACAGAAATGACATAAGAGAAATAACATGAGGCTGTAACAAGGTACAGACCTGTGGCTACACACAGGTGGTTCTGGACTCTGACAACAGCTAGTTTTTCTATAATAAACTAGATAAACGTTAATGTCCTGGCAAGTAGCTTTAGTTTTCTATTTGATTGACTGATTAATATTTAAGTTGAGATTTACAAGAAATATGTAACTACTACTGTGTAAAGCTTTGTTTAAAGTGTTTGCAGACTAAATATTATTGCAATTTTGTTCATATAGCAGTACGTTTAAAATAAAAGTGCACAATAAACTTTTCAATTATTAAATTTTGCCCGTTACAATGCGATTAATCGCAATAAAAAAATTTCATGGCTGCCCAGCACTAGTATTAATAAATAATTTATTAACACACTCAGTATGTTTAAACAATTAGATGTATAAATGTAAAATAAAATATATTGTTAATCATTTCCTTTCTAAATTAGCTTATGAACCACAGACTAAATAACTAATTTATATGTAATTTAATAAGTATTTTAAAAATTATAAATTCATCATTATTGAAGTCTGTAAATGCAATTATAAAACACATTATAGATTATATAGTATATAATATAGATTATAGATTTTTAACGACATTTATAAAGTGTTTGCTAATGCTGATTAATGTTGAATCAATGCTTTGTAAATTATGAAGTAGTTACTCATGCTTAACTAATGCTTAATAGTGTGCACACACAGTCCAATGACTGTACCAAAACAGCGAATAAAGCGTGTCTCTCTAAGGCACAAAAGAATTTGCATAGCAACTAAAATGTCTTTAGCAACAGGCAAACGTTTCCCAGAACATTTCAGTTAGAAAAAATTAAGTGATCCTAGCTCTGATTAGAAGTTTTTACAGACCAGAGGAGTTGTACTAAACCCTACAGTAACAGACACTAATCAGCCACAGTATTACCTGTGCCACCTGTGGTTGTGACATCACCACAATTATGCTTTAATACTATGATATTCATAAATATGATTTGAGAATAAAACAGTTTTGAACAAAAAAAAATCTATGCCTGCAGACTCACTCTAAAGGTCACTTTTAATAATGGCTGACCCGGCCAATTAACATCCAAATATGGCGGCAGTCGTGCAGAACTGCCTGTCGTGTTCCTCGCACGTGAACCTCGATCTTTTACTCAGAACATCAGCAGTTTAACACTGTGTGTACTTTTAATAGACTAAGTGTTTCATTTAAAAGACCTCCACGTTTGACAAAAATGTGAAATTAAATGTCACTGCTTCTCTATCTCCAGTCAGGGAGCACAGCCACCAACTCAGGGCCGGCATAAATGTTATACGAAAATTCCACCCTTACATACTCTTAAACTGTTATAAATCATCAGTCGTATAATATCCAACACATTGCAGGAATTATTGCTTTGCCTCTTTTTGGTTCACTCACTTTACTTCAACCTGCCGCCAAAGAGGAAGGTGTAACCTCGCATTAAGCTTTGTGATGTACATGATCTCTGGAAACACGGGTTTTTATTGGACTTAAGATGTTATTTGGATATATCTTTTTAAATATTTGAGTGAGGTGAAGTATAAATTTTCCTTTCCAGTTAGTCATCATATGATTATATTGACCAAACCATTAATTTTCTTGTTTGCTTCTGTTTGTGAAGGGTGAGTCGGGACTGATGCAAATTCTATCCTAAGAAGCAAAAAGAAAGATGGGTCATGGATGCACTAAAGGCTGTCTTAAGATGATTTTCTTTCCTTTAAAGAGTCTTTGAAACAGAAAAATGCAGTTAACCATGTGTCCTTGTGTTAACTTTATGTTACAAAAAACAATTAGTGGAGTACTTCGTATTAAAATGTGTCCTTTCACTACTTGTATATCAACATTAACATTTGTATTGACTCATCAACTTTGAGGACAGAAATATATCCAATCAAATGTGAAGGTGATTTGAGGTTACTTGCTAACTTTGCCCATAGTACTGTATAAAAACACACTTCACCATTACAGTAGCTTATGATGGAAGTTATAGAAACCCCACTCTTCACTCTGCACTTACATAAAGCTTGGAAACTAGTTCTATATTTGTGCAAAAAAAGTGTATCTGAAGAAAATTTTATGATTATTTAGTGAGGTGTTAAGTAACTAAGTACATTTACTTTAGTACTGTACTTAAGTGCAATTTTGAGGTACTTATACTTTACTGCAGTATTTCCATTTTATGTTACTTTTACTCCACTAGATTCATTTTAACAGCATTAGTTACTAGTTACTTTTAGCAGGATTAGATTCTTATAAAAATCATTATATATTAAGAAAACACTGATGTATCATTGATGGATTAAACCTCATGCCACTACATAAGGTGTTAAAATCAGCTCCACCTTTACTGACTGCTGTTTTTGTTCCACAGTCTGTAGATTAAAAACCCATTTTAGACACAATTTTCATCTTTGAGTATTTATCAAACAAATCTGGACTTCTACATTTATGTTTTCACCAGCATCAAATTCAGCACTTTTTAAAATATAATAATATAATATTTTCTTTTACTTTTGTACATTTAGAGGTTGTAATTTATTTCTTTTACTTGAGTAGAAAAATGAAAGGGTACTTTTACTTGCATACTACATATACTAATACTTTACCTGGGAATGCTGAAGCCTATCCCAGGTGTCAGGTACACCCTGGACAGGTCTCTAGTCTATCACAGACTGGCAAATAGAGACAGACAAACATTCACATCTACAACTTAATTTAACAACAATTACCCCTAACATAACCCAACATCTTTGGATTGTGAGAGGAGGCCAGAGTACCTGGAGAAAACCCACACAGACACGGGGAGAACATGCATCTACAAAGCCATGTGCATGGGCTGGTAAGAACAGATGATGGAAGATTGAATAGCTTGATTTTTTTTGTGTCTTTAGCTGATCACCAGTACCATCATCATGGTACTGATGTTGATACTGTTATTGGAGTGGAACAGGTTGGGAATTGATATTGTGTTGAAATGTTTATCTTGGTATAGTCACCCTTTCAATTCAGATTATAGCATTTCTGTGAATCGTTTACCATAAATGTATTAAACTGATGTATCATTTATAAGCAACGTGTTATGTAACTCCCTGCAGAGAGTGACAAGGAAAGGGAAACAAATCACCACACTCCCCGTCAATATTACACCTCTTTTCCCCCCAGACAACTAATAAATGTATTTGCTGGGGCAACACAATGTGTCTATATTCTGCTTTGTTATGAAAGCCAGAGTTCAAGCTTAGAGGGACTGGTAAACTCCTGAAGACACAGGGACAGCTGAAGGACACAGTGGTTGTTCAGCGTGGATTCATTAGCATGCATTTACAGCCGAACGAGTGGGAGAATACACCGAGCAGAAACTTGAGCGAAAGCTTTGAATTCATCCAGCGTTTTTTCTTTAAGTGTTGATTTTCATTCATGAATTTATCATGAAGCACGCTGACCTGAATCCATGAAAGCTATCTGAACCGCGTACAAAGAAAGTATCAGAAGAATCAGTAATTCCTTCACCACTCCATAACTTTTTAAAGCTATTTGGTAAACATTCTCTCTGTCTTTCTTTTTTCTATCTATCCAGAAAGTAAGTGATGAATTGTTTTGACTCTATGACCTCTGCTTTCAGCTTGTTAAAGAATGCATTTAGAGTCAATGCTCATATACTTGTGTCTAGATCAGTTTTTGTGTTTCCTTTACAGTAAATGATGATTCAACCTCAATTGGGCCAGCTTGTCTGGTGAAATGTTGCTTAAATTATGTTGAATTGAATGTAACCTGCTGTTATTTTGTTCATTGTAGCTTCTCTGACAAGCAGGGTAAGTATTATTTTCTTGCCATCACTTTCAGGTTCAGGCTCAGGTGAGATACACACAGGGAAACATGAGTCCACTTTTAAATCATAAGTAATCATTGGTTTCTGCAGAATGATGATGTGAACATTTATTTATATTTTGTGATATATCGCCCTACTTCGGCCTCATAACACATATTGCGATATTGACGATATAGCTGTGAGATTATGTGTTTGCATATGTAATAATTATAATTATAATGATAAGTGATATGCAGTTAGGGTGATGAGAAACAGTAGCAACAAACTGTGTTACATCATTTCCGCAAAGCCAGTTCAAAGGCTCGTTTGGAGCCAGTGGTTAATATTGAACCAGTTCTTTGTGTTTCGACAGCCAAAGAACTTCCAGCTCTAAAACTGGTTTGAGAGTGACACCAACTCTTTGCTCGTCTAACCAGAGCTGATTACTTGTTCATTTTGTTGGAGAGTGATCAATTTGTAAGTTGTGTAGAAACCTGAACCAACAAAGGATGGAAATGGTGTCGATTTTTGATTACAAATACAGTTTTTGTGCAGTGGACCAGATAAGTTTTGAATCCAGATAGAAAAATCTTTTTAACTTTTGCAGGTACATTTTTAAGGTAAGGTTGTGCTACAACTAGCTAATTTGTTATTGAGGTTGCAAACTGACAATAGCAGTGGGCTTTTCCCCTGATGGATGTTAGGTTGGTTGCATTTGGTTGCTACATTTGCTCGTTTTGAACGTGTTGCAACCAGCATTTTTTCCCTCATTCTGTGTGCAACAACAGTGGCTCTGCTGCTCTGCCACCCTCGGTTCTGGTGCAGAGCGAAGTCAGCCGAACAACAACACCACACCAAACATTGGAACATATTCTGCTACCGCCTCCTCTACTGACAGTGCATCTCTGCTGACAACTCCATCTGGTTCACAGCAACTGATGGCAGGAAGGTTGCTCTGCAGTGCATCAGCATTTAATCACAAAACTTGGATGGTAAAATGTGATTTTTATTTTGTTTGACATTATTACAGTTCATGTGGTTTACATTTCGTGGTTCATCAAAAGACAATCCAGAGAGGTTTGGTTTTAAGTAATTTCTGGAAAAGTTCCTGCTTATCAAAACATTGCTCTGCAGCTCAAAAACTCTACAGCAGCTGCACCGTGATGTGGAACAATACAATAGTTTCCATACTGCTTTGGGAAACATGACATATAAGATGAAGTATAACAAGAATTTGGTTGTTGCCAAGGATTCAATGAATACACTGTGTGCTATAACTTGAGTCCTGTTTTTAGCCTTCAATTGGTGACATTTATGCAAATAGGCACCATTGAAACTGCTTAATTGGCTATTAGCAGTTCCTCTTTGCTATGTACCCATGGGTGCACAGCAATAATCAGAAGATTACTTTGATGCAGAAGGAAATTTGAAAACGTACTGATTCTCAGGCATGTTCTGGAGTTATAAAGAATTCTTTTTGGTTTTTTAAGATTTATAAGCAGATTTACAGATGCTGATTTGTGATTAGTATCAAAGTATCTCAGTATCTAATAGTATAGTATCTTCTGAAAGTCTCCACGAATGAATGTTTATAATGTCTTTGTAAGATGTTGTGGAACTTTTGTTGTGGATCAGTGGGTAGAGCAGTTGTCCAAAAACCCCAGTGTTGGTGGTTTAATTCTCAGTTCCTCTTGGTCCCATGTCAAAGTGTTCTTAGACCAGGCAGTGAAAGCCATTGCTGGTGCCTTCATGTGTGCAGCCTCTTAACATCAATTTCCAATGGGGCTCATTAATGTATTAATCATTAATGCATGTTAATTTGCACTACATTCTACGTAAGACTGTTATTGAGCCATTTCATCCACCATTTTGTATTGATGAATTTTGATGTTATATTTGTGTTCGTGTGGACCTTCTCTTGTTGTGGTTCTTTTCTTTTGAACTGAGAGCAGCTGTAACAAGGTAAAGTAATTTCCCTCTGGGATTAATAAAGTTTTTTTTCCATCTTGAATATAAAATAAAGGTGTGTGAGTTGTGAGATATATTTTACCAGTACCAATTTGGTACTGAGAGTACTCTCAGTTCATACCTGAACTTAGTGTCCTCCATCAACTGTCTGTCACATCTTCTTCTGCAGCTTCAACTGCTGAGCATGCTGATAAGCGGGCTTAATCAGCAGCCAAACTATAAAAAGAATGCCATTACGAACCTTTGACACACGTCTCTTCCTCCGCACTCCCCTTCAACTCTCCTGTAGCCTCTCTGGGGATGTGTGCCTCAGCTTAAAAACTTCTGTTTACCTTGTAAATAAAGAGATGCAAATGGCTTCTTCTGAAAGGATAAAAGCAGACAGTGATGCTGTGTGCAGACATCATCAGTAATAAACAAAAGGCTTTTGTTCTTTGCATTTATAGCTTTGCCATTATGACAAAAACATGTCTGCTAAAAATTACATTACCATGCAACCAAATAACTAACACAATTATATTAGGTATGCTGTGCAGAATATTATTGCAACGAGATTCTGTTTTCTAATAACATAATGAAGATATGTTGAGAATTAATGTAAATGGAAAGTCGCACTTGATGAAGTTTAGACATAAGTCGCCATTATGTTTGGTGACTTTTACTACTGGCCTTCTTCCAGGCCAGAAAAAAGTGGATTTAAGCCTGAAGTGAAGCCTGAATATGGCCCAAATATTCCAAAATCAAACCTTTGGCAAATATGTGGGACATTAGTTTAGTAGGTTCATTCTTGGCTGACGTGTAGTCATGTTGTTGCTCGTTTGTGACCCTGACCGGGCAATCACGAGTGAACCACCCAAATACCATCATTGAATGAGGCACATAGGTGAAGTTAAAGTGTCTGGTGTGAGCTGGATCTGAGCCACAATGATTTTGCTATGCTTTTCATTCATCCACATGGTCCATAAACTTAATCTCACTTGCAGTTTAGTTGCATGTGAAGGTAATTTTTAGGTGACAGGGCTGCAGACGTTTTTTAGTAACATATACTTTGATTAAAAAACAAGCATTTCTTCAGCTGTTGAACAGAGCACAGTGGTTAAAAATGGCTCATTTGTCCTCCAGTGTGAATCCTAATTCGATGATGCAGCAAGGTAAACTCCTAAAGGGCCTTGCTCCAGAGGTTTGTGAGGGAAATGGCCTCTGAGCTGATTTTAGACCTATGTTCTCCCTTGGCAAAGCACCCCGGTGCCCCATGACTGAATGTCACTTGACTTATTTTCAATAAGTCTGTCACCTTTTTCCTTTACTCCTGAATATACATCAGAGCAGTTGGTGTCTCAAGAGCAGCGTTGTTCCTTCCTTTTCCTTTTGTAACTCTCTGATACTGTCTTTACGCCGTAGGGTGCCTCCTTTTCTCTGACAGATGGAAATATGCAGGGAGAGCTGATCTATAAACCCTCCAGTTGTGACTGAAGTAACTTTGTGTATAACACATTGGGGGAAAAAAGGAAACCTCAAAGCGAATGACTGTTAAAGCTTGATGAAGAGAGTAGCTGGATTTTATGAGTGGAGCTGCCTTAAATTTGACTGAAATGCATGCAGACAAAATTTTAACAGGGCAAAAGGGAGAATTAGAAAATTTCTAACTGGGCCATTTTCCAGGCGTTGTTCTCTCCCTGGGTAAATCCTGTCTGCATAAGTTTAGGTTTCATTTGTGGTTCATAAGTAGTGAGGATTATATGAAGGACACAATTCTGCAATCACAGAACCATTTCTAGAACCTTTTCATGTGTGTAGCAAGGTGAAAGACACTGAGAGAAGCTGACTGTGGCTATCAGTGAGCCAATGGCCTTTGACAAAACACGTTTAGGGATGACAGATCTGGCTAATGAGGTCTGGCTAAGGAAATTACTCACCTTAAAGCCACTAACAGCCTGCACAAGCGCTTGAGGCTGCCGATAACTCAGAAAAAAAGGTGGGGGTTTCAGTTGTCTGTAATATTACACAGTAAATTAATAAAATGGCCCTCTGAAGGCTTAAACAATTGCCTGTTAAACATATTAAATATCACAGCTGAATACTGAAAATGTCAGATTTCCTGGAATCTTACATGTCAGCCTGGAAATTCAGAGAGAATATGAGTGATTGTACAGTGAGTGCCGAAAAATGGTCCATCTGAATGAGTTAAACTTCAAAATCTAAAGTGCATCAGCACATGGAGAGAGACAGCAAACCCTTTGAAAAACAGAGATCAATTTCCCCACAGTCCTATGAAGGAACCACAGGGACTGCAGTTACCAAAAGGACAATGTTACCTGTCACAATACAACGCATGCTCTTCATCCAGCTGTTAAAATGTTTGGATGAGGAGAATAAGTAGTTTAGGGAAACAGTTCCAGTACCAGTAGAGGAAAACAGTCAATAGTGCTGCTGAAACAAACTCTATGTGTGGGACTGTGGGCTCCTGTAGAAGGAACCTGCTGTGTGCAGGCGATGCCGTAACCTGTACTTACCCCAGAACAGTCTCAGCAGCTGTGTTTTAGGCCTCAATTGAGTGGGGAGAAGAGGATTCCCCTGCTGACATGGCACAAGTGTTGCAGCATACACATTGTTCAATTAATAAGGAGGGGGCTTTTGCCTGAGGAGAGAAACATTTGGGTTCATGGCCCACCTGCACCTACAGACAGATTGTATTTCTAACAGTGTCAGCTGCCTCACCTGAAAACTGTAATAATACGTGTAAACAAAAAAACACCCACATGCCTCAAGTCAGTTTTTATTTATTCCTGAGGGGGCAATAGTTAATTCATGATCTTTACCTGCTTCTGACTAGTGTCCTACAAGAAGGGAAACAACAGAAGCACTTTTTAGACAGAGATCGCAGCAATTTGATTTTAAATCAACCCTTCCTTTATGGCGGCTTTTGTTATTTACACTAACACTGTCTACATTAACTATCCACCTCAGTATCTTTATACACAGCTGCCAGTATCCTGGTATTAGAAAAGCAATGCTTAAAGTTAAGTTTCCTGCTTAACATTAAGTTTTCTGCATGTTTCCTGTGACAGGCTGGACTGCTGTGCAGGTGGTGAAGAGCTCAGGACTGTTACAATGTGCAGCTCCAGAGGTAACTAGTTAGGGTTGGACATGGACTGAGGTATAACATACAGGTCTAACTGGACTACATGAACTGCTTGCACATTGTAGCAGTCTACCTGTTTCCCCTCACATGTACGTCTGATCGCTTAAACGAATCCAATTATAACCATAATCATCAACAACTTTGCCTTACATGCTGTGTCTCCTCCAGTGTACATGGGAGTGGGAGAGTCTCCCAATAAAAAACACCCCACTGGCTGGTTTCAGAAATAAAACTAAATTAAGAACTTTACACACAGACTTAATGAAGCAGTAAAACTCGGTCTTTCTAGTAAATAATCAAATTGTGTTGGGGAAACACTTAATCCATAGATGTAAATATTTGAAAATCAAGTCCCAAATTAATTTATGGAAGAAAACGTCTGCAGAGCATGATGAACAGAAAAGTCCCACAATGCTTTTCTTTATTGAACCTACTTATGCTTCTTTTGTTTTGTTGTTCTGTTTCTAATGTCTTTCAACTACTGTTCTACAGCAAAGTGCAGTGCAGTATATCTTCAATTATTCATGTTTGGAATTGACTTCTGTACAAGACAAAAAAAAACTATGAAGACATTGAGGTGGAACAGTTGCATAATTTGGAGCAAATTGGTGCAATAGTCCTGTCTTGGATGGGCAGTGTAAAAGGAGCTAATGATAGGAACGACATTCTGTAACATGCTTCCTTACTGTTGTACAGATCAGCAAGCTCACCAGTTGTGGGTGATTCAATCTCCAGCTCCTCCTTTTGAGTTTTTCCCCGTGAGTTGGGCCAGTGCTTTGCATCATGGGACTGTGTGTGTGTGTGTGTGAATGGATGAATGAGAAGCAACATTGTAAAATAGAAAAACATTGTACATAAGGCAGAGAAGCATTGTTTTTTCATTTGATCATTTCTGTCTCAAGACTGAAGCAATTGTTACACAATTCTCATTAAAATATTAGTGAAAAATTGAGACATAGGCGAAGGAAGCAGGATACAAACTCTGGTGTCAAGGTCAGGTACCTTGTGCAGCCGACCACAATTCCTGATGCCTTCTACATCTCTACATCTCATCTCCTAGGTCCCTGGTCCTCCTTCCTATCACAGTGGTTTGTCCTTTGCTGTTATGGCTTGATGTATTAGTCTTCATAGCCAAAATGTCCATTAATGGCATTCACAGAGCCATCTTCCTTGTTTGAGTCGAATAAAATGAAGCGATTAAGTGTCCTGAATGTGCAATAGGTACTTTTTTGCTTGAAAACACAACGTTGACCAGATAATAAAAGCTTTTAAAATCCACAAATGACAGCACCTGGAGAAGTGATCATTGAGTCACTGGTATTGATCAACAATTCTGTCAAACCCCTGCAGAGGTATTTTCAGTCATTCTGCTGTATGGGGCAGCACAAATCATTTTAATTGCCCCTTTAACTGTGGAGGTTTAATTAAATTAAAGTGCTGAAAATCTCTGTAGGTTTTTCAAAGGAAATGACAATGTGATATCTTTGTAAAAGTGTTCTCCTTTCATGCAGAAACACAAAAATAACTATTCCAGTGACTAAAGGCAAATTCTGACACGATGAGTCCTGCTAATGATTTATAAAAACACAATCCCTCTAATAAAACTGGCAACATTGTGCTTTCCTGTTGCAGGGGGCAGAAAACAACAAATTAGACATTCTGAATAATCTTGATCACTATTAAAAACACTGCTACATACTGTAGCTAGGTCAGATTAGACTGAACAATGGTATTTTGAAAGAGGTCTGGCACGCAGTGCTTTGATATGAGTTTGTCATACTCTTGCAAAAGAAGAACTAAGAACCCAGAAATCATTCTTTTAGTATCTGTCTCCCTGGTCACTGGTGATTAGGTAAGTGATAACACCTGTGAACATGACCTGTTCACCCTGTCTCGTTGCCAGATTGTTGCCAATTACTGATGGTGATCATCCAGCCAGTCTCTGTCTGCTTTTTGCTTGTTTTCTGCCAGTTGATCATTCTGTGTGTCTGTAGTCTGCTCCTGCCTGAACCATCCTTCATCTGTCAGTGATTCTGCTCTGTTTCTGCTGTTCAGCTGTCCTCAATTACCTGTTTGACTGTCTGCCTGCTTGGAACCGACCTTCGTCGGTTCTGTAAGTCCCCAAGCCCAACTCTCTCTCTGGACCCTAGATCTCTGAACTTTATTCTTGGAAATGAATGTGAATTGGGGAAGTGGATATTCATAAAGCTTATGAAGAGAATTGTTTTTGGACATTCAACCCTTTATTTGATCTTAATTAATTAATGAAGATTTAGTTTTCCCCTGTCTGTGATTTTCTGTTGTCCTGCTGATGGGGAGCCGGTCCATTTGTCTCCTGTGAAAGAGAGTGGGGCCAGAGTTGAAAAAGAATCTTAATTCATGTTTTAAACTCTGGTTGACTCACCTGCGTCTACACAGTGGGTACATCTTTCAGTGAGGGCTCCACGTGGAGGACGCCAGTCTCTCTGGAGTCTGCCATCTTGTCAACCTATCCTGTCGTTATCTAGTGCTTTTTCTGCTATCTTGGGTACTCACCTATCCACTCCTGCGCCCTTCTCCCACCATTGTCTCACCGCTCATCTTACAAGCTTTCATCTGTGCACCTCATCCCTGTAAGCACAATTTAAATCACATCAACATGAATAGTGAACTCACCTGTTATCTGTGTTTAAATGTGGTATACTCCACCTTCATCCCTTGTTCCGGTCCCAGCTGTCTAACTACTTCCTGTTCATCAACTCCATTATTCAAACCTATAATAAACCTTTATTTGTTGAAACTTGAGAGTCTACTTTTTCATTGGATCATTGTCAGTGGTGATTCAGTTGCTTCAAAATCGTATCATATCTGTTGTTCTCCCTTGCTTTCTGGTCAATGTTAGGAAAGTTACTTATGTTTAACAAATTACCCATTGCTCATTGCTAACATTACTTATCTGCAGACAGAGTTTTTGGGGCATCATTTAGACTCGTAATTCACTTTGCATTTAGCTTCGTTTTTGGTGTCCAACTCATACAGAGACATACAGTACCTGCCTTTTCAGCTGCTAGATTCTCCACTATGTTCACCCAACCCTGTCCCAGACATTTCTATGCAACTAAAATGCAAATTCAACTATTTTTGTAGCAAACATAGTAATAATGGTTCAGAATTGACAACTGCAAATTTAAATTTAATACATTTAATGTTTTCCTGTAAATAAGAATTGTCTCTTCATTCAGCAACTCTCTGTTGAACACATTAGATCAGATATCATCCACTTTAACTATTCAAATATATAACGAGAAAGACACTAATAAATCTGAGAAAACTTACTATAATGTTGAAGAGATCACTTAGTTTGCAAAGGTAGTGTGATTACACAAAGTATAAAGTCACTTTCTTCATGAATTTGAACCAGTGTCAAATTAAAATGTGACATGTAAGCTGACTTGTCGTTATCACTGCAGTCTTGACCGCCTCACCACTTTCTCACCTGGTTCTTCCTCTCTCTCTTTCTGTAGACTCCATCCTGCTCTCTCTCCTTCTCTCCATCTCTATTCTCCTCTCTCCCTATTTGTGCTGTCAACCAAAAGGCAAACATAAAACCAAAAAATCATGATGATGTTCTGATGTAATGTATAGTTTTTGTTTTTTAACGAATGAAGCGAAATTTATTAACAAAAAGCAAGAAGGTGGTTCAGGCGAATGGAGGACATTTAATGGGGGGGACCTGACAGGAATCCAACCATAACACTTTGGTTAGGGTTAGGGAAAGATTGTGGTTTTGTTTAATGAAGATGTCATCTGTGAAGGGACTGTTACATTTTTATTTATTAAGCCTGCCCACAGTCCTTCCCTGTTTTTAAGAGACAGGGTTGGTTGACCTACCAGTCTCTGTGTCTGACTACTGTTTGCTGTTTAGCAGATAGAGTCCATCGGGATTTTGGGACTTTTTTTACAGAAGACTTCTGTCTGTTGTGGCCAAAAACAACTCTGCCTTAATTACTCACCAACAGAAGTAATCTACTACATTGCCTGCTACAATATTTAGTTACACAGCCTAGGTAATTCACAGGTCCATGGTTGGCAACCATCCATCCATCTATTATCTTAACCACTTGTCCTCATAAGGGTCGCGGGAGTGCTGGAGCCTATGGCAACCATGAATAAAATCTTTTGTATTAAACACATTTAGAAACATGGTGACTAATAATAACCTCCAATCCAAATATTAGTAAGACCACATATAAACCCTACAGCTGTTGATGTAACTGAACCTTACTGGAAGTTAGTAATTGTAGCTTGTTTCTGTTTAAAGTACAATAACATAACTTGTTAATCATTAGTACATTTTTTTCTAGGACTGGACTAAATTCCCCCTAACCTGCTTTGGACTTTATGAAAACCGCCAATTAAATTAAGCAAAAATAAGAAAATAAAAATAATAATAATATTGTCTTACCTTCGTTAACACATAATGCAACAGTTTTTTGACTTAAATTATTTTTGCACTAATTTCTGAAAGGTTGAAGTTTTCATGCTCAGAAATTCGTTGTCAATCATTAAAAGCTAACCTTAATAAGATGTCCACAAACGTCATGGGCTATTCTGAGCCGCCCTGCTTATTACAGTTCAAGCAGACGGTACAGAAAATACTCCAGGAGTTGTTGGTGAAGTCGTTCTGACCACTAACTTTCTTGATTACTGTTCTCCTCTCTTCTGTCTCTTCTCCTTTCCTCTGCTCGCCTCCTCATCCAATTCGAGAGTATCTTATGCCCTTTTGTCCCCTGCGGCCCTCTGCATAGCTCATTTATGAAGTCTGGAAATATCTGCCAACTCGGCTTTCCCACCAACCTCTCCCTAAAATAGCCATGGAGGCAAATGTGGAGGGCTCTCACTTCGTTGTGCAGCAACATAACCAGGTCATGCCTGCTCTCTTTAGAATAAGTACAGGCAATTTAGAACCCAGGGGTGGTTGTCAACAAGCCTGGTCAAGTACACGGACATGTTTGCCGAATGAAAGATGCCCTTTAATGGTGTTCCTGACATTCAAATGAAGAAAACAAGGTGGTGACAGGATGAACATGGCAGGGAAGAAAAATTAGGACTCTAAAGAAAGAAATTGGGAACTAGGATATAGGGAAATATGAAAAAAAGAAAAAAGTAATTTATAGAGAGCAGAACAAAGTGAAGGAAAAATGTTCTTATTTGCTACAGGCTATAGAAAAAAATGAACATTGTGATAACCCCAACTGTATAAGACTTTCTTTTTGATTTATTGTGGAATATTATCAGGAAAGTCACATGGAATTTAGTCGTTGTTACATTTGTCCCTCTAATACTTCACAGAGTAATATTATATTTGCAGCTTGTTCCGCCCATCCATGGAATTCATAAACTGCTCAATATTGCCGTGCAATTTGAACATCCTAATTCAAATTTGCTGCATAGTAATCTGCCTTGAGAGGAAAATAAATCATATTCAGCTTCCTTAGAGTAATTCATGAGCCTATATCAGTCCTCTATTTATGTCAGTCTATTACTACTCACGGGCATTGCTACACAGCATTAAACTAGAAGTCTAGGAAATGAACAAATGTTGATGTGATCAATAGTTGCCATCTGCAGTCTGTATCACCTGCAAGTGTTCACTCACCTCGCTGCCATAGTCCCAATCAAGTTTATGTTGTTTTTAGTCATTAATAGTACTACTTTGTCGAAAGCCAAACTGAAGTTTTCAACTGAAGAGAATATGAACACTGTTCATCCAATAACACTTCACTCTAAACCAAAATTATGATGCAGCCGATAATGTTCAACTCCACTAGAGGCAATGAATGTCCATACCAAATGTTGTACCAATCCATAGATGATGAGACACGAAATGAAATGTCAGGAGATCAACAAAGCCTTTTCTGTACGAAATTTTATAGTAATCCATCCAATAGTGATTGAGACACTTATTTCAAAGCCACAAATACCTACATCATACACCACTAGATACTCAAGAGATGAATTAATTCTCACTGATCACTTAATCCATTCCTACAGCCATGTATTGAAGGACTACGAAAACTATAATCAGTAGTCTCACTGGCAAAACAAATGTTGATTCCCAATGCTGCTGATATTAACAGGCCAGCTGACAGTCTTGGCTGGGCCCGGGACAACATAATCTTAGATGCCCCCCCCCAGACTGCTGCTGGAGTTGGACCTCCCTTATCTCTGATGGAGCTACCACACTCAGCTGTTGATGTCAGAGAGAACATTTTGTGTCTTTTATACAAGATTTATACACGTTAAACTAGAGCTGGACTGGACAGTTAGGTCATGTTAGAGGCTGCTAAACGTTTACGTGCTGCCTTGCTCTAGAATGACGCGACTGCCCGTCGCTTCCTCCCCCGCTCCACTTGTTCCAGCCTCATCATCATCACCTGGTTTTAAATATTTTCTCATAAAATCCCTCAAGCCTCTACTTTCCTCCTCTCTTCTCTTCTCTTTTCTTTTCTGTGCACCGGACTTATACTGACATTTAGACAATTTACTGGAGAGCGCTAACTAAACTCAAAGTCAAAGGTTGTTCTCTGTGGCCAAACCATGTATGTGTAGTGGTGGGGGGATTATTGACCACTATTTCAAGGACAATTATGAAAAAAAATAACCCAAAATGCTTTATGACACTAAAATATTACTTATTGTTTCCACAAATAGGCCCATTTTGAAAAATGATTCCTCTCAATAATTTATTGGGTTGAAAGGCCCAGTTCTGGGCCCCCCCTCTACCATGGGCCCAGGACAAGTGACCCGTTTGTCCCCCCCTGTCGGCGGCCTTGGATATTACCCATACTTTACATCATTCTGATACTACTTATATAGGACTGCTGTTTCTAGAATGTCTTGGTTGCTTCAAAAGTATTGTCCACAACAAGGCAGTTTCAGCAAAACTAAGGTTGCAAAATCTTTTTCTGACCTTATGCATCAATAGTATAGTAAATATAGTCAACTGATAGTCAAATCTCATATAAACAGAGCTGCATTCGTCCCTAGGTCAATACAGATAAGAAGAAATTAGATACATTCATTCAACAAAATGTTGACATAAGTACTTAATTATTAACTCTGCTCACAAAACAAATGGCAGGATTCAAGAGTCTCTTCACATAGCAATCAAAGGTCTCAAATATTTGTCTACATAATATGGAATGACATTTAAACACAAGAGAGAAATGCAACTGCAGGAACAATTTTACGACTAGAAACACAGGAAATGAGAGAGAAAACAAAAAAGCGTCACCTTGCAGTGTGTCTGTTATGACGTTAGCTTAAAACTAGCGAGCTAATGTCCACATGTCTTGGCAAACACT
>JAUMHL010000001.1:25495334-25509925 GCA_032362345.1 Sandelia bainsii | reverse complement strand
AAAAGTTTAGGGAAGGTCACATTAAGTTCACCTGTAAAGGTTGTAGTGCATTTTAGGTTCATCCTGAAATTTCACCCAAAAGCCAAGTATCCCTAACTTTTTGTGAGTAGTGTATATAACTGATGTCAGCCTGCTACTGGGTGAAATTATTGTGATGACTGTTTTTAATGTTACTAATGAGTTTATGAATGCACGCATATGTTCTTCAGACCACAGGTGTGTGAACACTGCAGTTAACTGTCACCAAGACACTTAGGGGCTTCTTCACTTGCAATGAAAACATATCAGCTGCATTGAAAGAGCAGATGCTTCCCACAGCTTTCTCCCCCTCTTTCAAGCAGTGGACTTTAATTTACAGACATGTTTTGATATTTAACAGCGGCTCTTTGGCTCAGTCGTTTAGAGGAGAAGTCTCCATCTGACTCTGCATCATCATCATTGATTGGGACGGGCTGTCAGACATTTGATCTTCACATCAGGCTACAGCATCATCTGATCTCATCCATATTTATTTTTTTTATTGTTACCAAGTCCCTCAGCAGCCACTGTGCTGTCATCTGAGCATCATTCAGTGCATGTGGAAAATGGTGATTGAGTTTTATTCTAAAACAGAATTTTAATTTAAATTTGAAGTTCACACCCTCAATACTATGCTTCTTTTAGTTATTAATAGTGAAACAAAACTAAATACGTTAACTGTTGATATTGCTGGCTTTTGTGATACATAGGTGAGGATTTATGAAATGTACATATTCATAACTACACAGCAGCTAGCACACTGGGTTAGACTCTATATTTGCTTAAATATTTGCACTAATTTCAGCTACGTCTCCACAAAATCCATCCACTGTATCACAATAAAAGTGATTCTGGTTGGGTTTTTGTGCATCACACATAGAGTAAAAAGCAAATAACATGATGAGCAGGATCATGAAAAATTACGGTCTTACATATGTCACAGAAACAGCATAGAATCCTACAAAAAGAGATAATACTGTACATTAGGCTCTTTCAGCTCTGCTCACCACATCCCTATAGTGGAAAAAAAGGAACTGCTATTCTCTGAGTCCAGTCCCATGATCCTCATGGGGTGCTGTTAGTTAGTGGTATTACTGTCAGCTTACCTTTGACAGGAACCAAGAGAATGACATACAGGAAATAAGCCTTTAGAGTAAAGTCAGGTCATTTTCAGAAGCGAAATGGAACTCCCATTACTACCTGCAGTGCTAAACTGGCAGACATTCCCAGAGCGATCATTGCCGGGGTGCCTAACCTGCAGAATATGGCACGAGGTGCTTCGATGTCAGAGATTTCACAGAAGGGCTTTGATGATAGCCAGGACTGCGGCGCTGTCGGGAACCCCAGGGGAGCTAGACAGAGGTGGAAAGATTTCAGAAAGGTCGAAAATTGCAGGGGAACTACTTTCAAGGTCCCTAAAAATCGTGTGGTAGACGGTGAGGCAGGGTGGAGCACGGAGCACTCATTATGTTGTGCAACAAGTGTGTTATGAATATGTTTTCAAGGCAACAGTGGCTTCAGTGCATTTTATAGCAAAGCTTCTGCTGTGTTTGGCTTGAGTTTGATATCCAAAACAAAAAAAAATCCAGATTAGTTTATAGGGAGATAACCTGTGTACTGTTATGTATACACATTATATCAATATCCCTGATTCTCATCTTTACCTCTACCCACTTGTTGCTGACACCCACCATAGCTCAAATGTCCAGCTAATCATTTCCAAGGCCATGATTTATCGGCCCCTTTTGCTAATAAAGACTGAGTAACGAGCTGTCAATGAGAGCTCAGGGTTATTTATGGCCCCTGTTATGGCAATGTTTCCTCTTCACCTGGACAAAAAGACTCTCTCTCCAACAATATTTGAATCCCTGAAAGGAAGTACCGCTCGCAGTAGGTGCAGCGTGGCAAGCATTTGTTTGCTGAGATAACTATGATTGATTCTCTTAAATTCACTATTAAAAAGAATTTTCCAACTCAAGAAGGGATGTATATTTAGAAAGGGATCTCAAAGGTGCAGCTATTATAAGCTAAACTCTTATGAGAATTCATAAGAGCAGATAGAAAATTTGTGTTATTGCGTTTCTTCCTCTCTCTCTGTGTTGAGCCCCGGTTTCCTATCTCAGCAGCACTTTCACCTTTAATGTAGGAACAAAGCACGAGCTACAGGAATCAATGCACTTGTCATTCACAGCTATGGTCAGATCAGCAGAAAGGTCACAAATCCCCAAAACGTCGATTCCCCATATAAAGTATGCAACACCCCCCCCCCCACACACACACACACACACACCTCCACAGCAAGCCTGAGAATATCACACAAGCCTCTGTGTTTCCTATTATAAATCCAGAAAAAGTCATGTCACCTGTGTCGTTTCTGTCTCAGATACAGCTCTGATATTCATTACTTGACAAATTTATGATTCTGGGCTTAATAATAAAAAGGGTTGCTGTGGAACCGCGACCAAACCGTTTCATGCCATTTACCAGCATGCAAGACTTATTAGTATAATGAACCCTAAACGGCATGAATTCTATTGTAGCATTCATCTTTCATTAAGCTATGGCTACACTAAATGAACTAGCTAGGGGTAGTTGAGAATTCTCAACTAGACCTGCATTGTGTTATTGTAATTAAATGCATTTCCATAAGACGTGGGGCTTGTTTCTTCATGATTGCAAGAAATTAATCATGGGTTATATTAATGAGTGTGCAGCAGGGGTCACGGCATCTATTCAAGGGTTCAGGAAAGTGATTCATGGTTTAAAAAAGCCCATAAAAACAGATGCTTTACCGTTGTAAAGGCTGTTGTTGTTTTACCGATTTGTGAACTGCTGCTTCTCCCCCTTCACACCACAGGAGAAGTCATACAGATATGGCCAGGGTAATGCATCATGTATTTCCATCATGAATGAGTTGCACTGAAAACTACATGCATTTCTCCCTGTACATTATAACTGGTGAAGACTTCCATAGTGGCAATTTCTCATCCGTAATATAAGCATTACACTGGTGCATGGGTAACGCTAAAGAGATTTAGATCAGACTCTGGTGGACAGATAAAAATGAACACTTGCAGCTAACAGACTTCCTGCTCTGAATTCAGTTGGTTTTGTGTGTGAGAGCATGTTTTGGGGCAATTCAAGGGGGAACTTGGGACAAACAAAAAGCACAGTGGAGAGGGAGAGGAAGAGAGAGAGAGAGAGAGAACGGGGAGCAAACATGACCGGAGGCCTCAGGATGGGAGAGAAAAGTCGCAAAGGAAAGTTGCTACATCATCTGATTCTTAAAAGTCACGTTGGAGTCAGAGGGAGTCATATCTGTCCATTATTCCAAGAATTGCTGCCAGTTTGCAATGTACTGTTTTTGGCATATTTAAGCTGGTAAAGATATTCCATAAGAAATAAGACACGTTTCCTTATTTCTTTTTTAAAATAACTGTCAATTTAGAGCTTAACACTTCATATATAGTTTTTTTATGAGAAATATGCACTTTAGATTAACTTTATCACACTGACATTTGTCATTTTTTCAAGATGAAATACATTGTACCATTAAAAGATAAGACATATTTAAATTCAGCGGTCTCAGGTTTTGCTTCTACAGCCTTACATGGTCTGATAGGACCAGTAGCTTATGCCAGTGTTAGCAAACAACAGAACGCCATCATCCAAATCGTCCTTGAGCGTTTCACAGTTGAGGATTGAAAAGGTTCTATCTATCAAATGACAGTGGCTTTAAGTAACTCAAGTTCACCGGGCAGGAACTCTACTGAAAAGATGCTATTAGCTGCACTGTGGGAAATGTACATCTACTGTAGTCCTATTACGTACTGTAAATGACCACATAAGTCGCTTGTCCATATACCTTCTCTTTCACCCCATGGGAGCTTCTCTTGAAATAGCGCCCCATGGCGGCAGGCATACCAGATTGTTGTTGTCATGGAAACACTCCTATTTGACCCATCTGTACATTACAACTTCCTTGTCTGCATGTTTAAGTTTAAACCATATTTAAATTTACTCTGCTGTATTACAGTAAGGTGGTGATGCTAACAAGTATGACTTAATATACAGTAAACTGTAAACAATTCCATTTTAACATTACACTATTTTTTCAGTTTAATTTAATTTCTTCAAATGAGTGGATTGTCTTATTGCTAACTTGGACTTAAATTGAATAAAATAGCTTGAACACAATAGCTTGAGCTTGTATTAACCTGGTGGCACCAGCAACATATCAAAATGCTAATTTCATAAATGGAAATATCTGAAATTTGCATTTTGTTGCCCCACTTGGTTAATTGTACTGTTGTAGCTGAGATGAACAAAATGCTGCAAATTCTGAATTTAAAATTTAAACTCTCAACATTTGTTGGACATCACTCAGAGGCATTTCTTAGGAGAAACAATTCTTTCAGCTGAATTGTTTGGTATAAATACAGTATATTTGCCTTACAGATAAAATGACAGATATTGTAATACAGTGATGGAACAAGTATTCAGATCGTTTACAAAGTAGCATTACCACACTGTAGAAATATTCTTTTACAAGTAAGTAAAAACAAACAAACTGAAAGTACCAAAAGCAAAACAATATTCCATGTATAGTTCATATGAATATGTTATTATTGGATTATAAACATTGATGCATTATTATGTTCATCACTTTAATGTTGGTAACAATGTAGCTTTATGATCATAGCTTTTGAATCTAATAATTATGATTTGAATTACTTTACACGCTGCTGATTAGTTTGTGAATTTCACCATGGATCAATCAAATTTTGTGATTATCCTGTATCTTGTATTATTAATCAGATTCCAAAAAGTAGCTAATAAGTGTAGTTACAGAATAGATGTAGTGGATACAATATTTGCCTCTGAAATGTAGTGAAGTCAAAGTATGAAGTAACATGTAATAGAAATACTGAAATAAAGTAGAGATGCCTCCAAACTGGACTTAGGTATAGTGGCTAAGTTAATGTACAATGGAAAGTAATTTTCCACCACTGTGTGTGTGTGTGAGGACATTATCCAATTAACCAATACATGTCAGACATGACAGTGGCATTAGTAAAAGCTGTCATGGACTTAATCACAAGCTGGTCCACATGTATGCCCCGTGGAAATGAGCATATTTTATGCTGCTGCTTTGTTAATATAAAAGCATCTATGCATTCTGATGAGAGTGATGTAATCAGGAGTTGATTGGGAACACTAACCACAGCCGGAGTCTCTATTAACGAGGCATTAAATAAACATGAACATTAATGTCAAACTGTTAATGTCATAATTATTCTGTGATTTATAAGACGTCAAAGACAAAAAGGAAGACACACTTTTGAACAGCTCTTTATTTAATTCAAAGTATAAATGCCAAGTCGCGTTCCAAGAGGGACAATTGCATAATATCCCTCCACTAGGATATTACACACTGTGCCATGGCCCAGGATACTAGCGGACCATGAAATTAATACACTCTGATAAATTATTCATTCTTCCAGCCCCTTTTTATCCATTACATCTCAGAGGAATCCTTGAGTGCATTCATGTTGACAATGCAGAACCGGACGCTGCATGGCGGCGCTCGTTTGTTTTACTTTGAACACCAGCGTTAACAAGCTGAAAGTGACACGTTAGATTAATTATGCTGTACAGCAAATGACCCCCAGGGCTCTGTGTGTCATATCATACCTTTCGCTATGTCCCGAGGCCTTGAGATCCAGGCTCCCTCTTCACCTGAGAGAGACATAAGCGGATTACTACCCTCAGGCTGTCTTTGCTTCATCTCTCCACTTTGCAGAAACAAAGCCCTTATGAGTGTGGGAGGTCACAAAACTGATGTCTGTTTTATGGAAGCCAGTGGTGCAAAGAGTTGTACCTCTTATGCACAACTTATAATGCCAGTTAAAGTTTGGTTTTTGGGGAATTGTACTACTTTTGCTATTTATCCAGAGGGAGACACACTTCTGAGTGCCTTTTTTGGGCCTTGCTAGCAGCGTAGCCCCAAGAATAGCAGTGTTAGTTAGGTCCGACACTTCGAAACGTGGAATATTTCCACCAATACTACATGGAATAATATTTCATTAGTTGCAGATTTTAAGGAAGGCACTTTGAAATGCAAGCTTTGCAAGCTACTAATTTTCAGATATTGTACTGCACCAAGCAGGATTACTCAGTCAGCCAGGTAACTTCTTCTAATAGCATGTAATAACTTACCTAAACATTATTTAATAAACAGCAATAATCAGTATTTATGACTAATTGACATCTGTTCCAGCAGCAGCCCAGTATGTCATGCAAATGAATATGTGTGGCTGCCTGCCTGCAATTGTTGCAAGTGATGCCTGCACTCGCCCCCTGCCCACCTACCACTTTGACTGATTGAACTGGTGCTCTAGTCCCATGCTCCAATCAAACCACAGATGTCTTCCTCAAGTATTAAAGGTGTAGCTTGGCTGTCAGTCTGGGCAGCTCTGATTCAATGTGCCCACTAGTGTAATGCAAGCTAGTTAGAAAAGGTTTTTGGTTGTTTGGTTGTTTTTATGGATAGAACAATTCAGCATTTTTATTACCTCCTGAGTTAGGAATTCACTTTTAGTTATATTTATTTCTTTGTTTTGCGTAGCACCTCTATATTGTTTGCTAAATGACCACTTATTATGATAATAATTTCTTTGTGATTCAGACCAGTCAATACTCCTTGTGCTAAGGTTCTACATTCATTTATAATAATAAGCTGGAGTCTGGCAGAGCAAGGAAAGATGGTTGGTTACCAGGGGTGGCCAATCATATTTTTAGGGCAGCTATGCCACTCCTCTAGTCACACACCTGCTTGTATGACAGATCTGGACCTCACTGGTGAATTTCATATCTCATACAATTTAAAATTGTAAGCAATTGGTGAATGTCACAAATTTCCTTACATCACCTGTACATGCCACTTAAGAACAAATCTGTTTATATGGTTCTTGGATGAGGCCCAATGTGCCTTACATTTAAACCACAGCTACAATACTTGCACAATGGGTAAATGGGGAAAATGAACTTTTCTCTTTATAGTAACACCCGCTAAACCTCAAAATCTAAAACATTTTCAAATCCTGATGATGAAAGACACATGGCATGCAAAGAGGGTCTTCAAATTAAGTCTTGGGTTTGCTCTGAAGAATAGAGCCTGTATAGAGAGAATGAGAGAGGGAGAGAAAGATAAATGAGCCGTTGAGTATCCATCCACTGCATATCATCAGGATTTTATATGGTGTTAGATCACACATGTTATAAATTGCATGAGGACTTTGGCAAGGGCTATGATCAAACAGAATATACTTTAGACATTACATATGATAAAAAGTAATCACAAGTAAGAAAGCTTTTCTCTCTTTTTGCAGTCTGTGTCAAACTAACAGTGCATCTGAAATTATTTCAAAAGTTTAATGTGTGAGGGGGTTAAGTATCTTAATTTGTATACATTTTAATGTGAAATAAGATTATTATAATGGAATCTTTTAGCTGAGATGTTGGTAAAAATTATTACAGCTCAAATAAACTCTTGCTCACCTATAATGAAATTATAAACTGAGCTATGACAGAACCTGCATTTCTCTCATCCCTCCTCCAAGTAAAACTCAAATTTGAATTTATGACAAACATCTTAATATGTGCTCTTTTTTTCTCCGCTGCAATTACTACTCTGCCAAGTGAACCACCAAAACATAGTCCTCTTTGTCATTACAACCTGAGCAGATAATTGCAGGTTTGTTCTCCAAATTAAACTCCCGAGGGACGGTGGATTCGCTCGTCTCCCACTCAGGGATCAGAAAAGGCTGATGCAGCAGATCTGTGTGCGATCCCTGTAGCCTCTCTGATAAGATTCACACTGCAGCGGGTAGAGGACAAACCCCTGTGTCTGCTTGATTGTAAACAGCCCAGCAAGCAATGGCTTCTTTTTGATCTTTTCACCTGGCCTACATAATACCCAGGATGATCTTTTGTAATTGTGGCTTTAGCTTGTACAGGTCACATCAGTTCAGTATTCGAAAGCAATTAATGCAGCCAAAAATACCTGTGGGAGGGAGTCAGAGCCCAACTGACCTTGACTGAAAAACTGACCCAATAAAGTACCAACATCAAAGTTTCTTACTTACATTAACTGTGATCAGATTCAACTAAGCTTTCCACTTAATGCACTCTGGGTAATTGTTAATGTGTTGGCTGGAAAACATTTTGGTACATATTAAAAAGCATTTCTCTGCAGTGGTCTTCCCATCTCTAGTGACACTCAAAAAAAGCTTCAGAGGATTAGGGGAGCTTTTTATTCGCAAATCTTAGATTTCGCTTCTTGCTTGGAAGCTCTAAAAAGCCTACAACTGGGAATTTGATTGAACAAACAACTGCTTTTATGTTGCAAATAAAGACGTCTGTGCACAACAGCGACGGACAAACCGCTGGACCAGACACTTGATTATCGTTCAAGGATATCTTGCAGAACAGCATTTTCAGTCTAGACAAAGTCATCATAAACTCCAAACCAAGGTTGTCCTAAAGTCAGCAGTGAGTCACTTTTGCTCAACAATCACTGCCAGCCTTAGCAAACAAAATGCCTTATCCTGGCCTCATCTGAATGACATGGAGATAATTATCGAGGTGGGCCTAATTTAGAAGCCCCTTTCTCTATGAAACAATGTGACTATTATGTCAAAATCCCTGTCAGCTATTTTTATCATATCTGCCACAGATCTAGTTGTCAGTGAATTCATAGGGAGGTAATTACCTCACACTAAGGAAAAATAGGGTGGAGACCAACAAACAGACGGAGGGGATGCTTGGCACAAACCAACACCCTAGGGTTGTCAGACTACAGGAGAAGTATGCAGGAATAGAGCTAAAATGTATGAGATAAAATCAGGGAGACAAGGAAATTTATGATTACTGTGTCACCCCGAAGAGAGCTGTTGTGGAAAGCTAAATGTCAGCAGCAGCCATGAGTTTGATTAACCACATTCCCTGGAACAAAGCTGAAGGCAAACTGTGTGCCACTGCAATTCAAGGTGTTACACCGCTGAAATAATTCATTACCATCTTTAGTGGAAGAAGTCAAAGCTTTTAGTATAAAATGTTTTGTGCCTGTGACAGACATTAATATATTATAGGAGCTTCTTATAGTAGTCCAAGATATTGTCATTTATTTGCTCTGTGTATCACCTCAGTAGATTTGAAGGTATAGATTAACAGTTTTAATTTAAGGGATTGGTCTATAATATTGTGAACTACAGCCATTTTTATTCACAGAACCTCAGTTCTGTTGGCTTCACATAATGGTGAACTCAGGAATATTAAAAGGCTGGAAGACCGCAGAAAATAACTGTCATGGATGATGAAGAAAATCTGTCCCTGGTGAAAAAAAATCCTTTAACAACAGTTGTCAAGATCAAGAACAACCTTGAGATGATAGATATGATAATTAACAGAAACTTAATTGGATTGAATACAGAGGGTTTATTACAATATGTAAACCATTAGTAAATCTCAAAAACAGGTAGAGTGTCACGATTTTCTTTTAACTTTCGGTTAGGTTGATTACTTTCTTATCCTGTTTTCATCTTTGAGCCTTCCCTGAGTTCCAACTTTCTGTTAAAGGAAGATTTCGCTCTTGATGCCTGTCTACTCTTTGGGTGATCATCCTGACTTAGTGTCTCTGCCAGATTATCTTGTCCATTAGCCCAGCAGAAGTCCAGCCTGGTTACCTGATCTGACTGAACTCCTGGTTTCGCCATCTGCCAATATCCTGAGCCCAGGCTTAAACACCTTTAAATCTATCCTGTTGTGGCAGTCTCTTTACTGGGTCCTATTACAAAACCTCACAGAAGAGCAGAATAGAATTTGTGAAACAGAAGAAAAAAAACAACATGTAAAAACTCAGAGTTGTGGAACAATGCCATATGGAAAGATGATCTTGAACCAGAACAATGGGGGAAAAAAGAGTTGGAAGAAGTGAAGGATCTGCTTATAGTCTGAAGCTACCATCTCATCTGTGAGCCATGATGGAGGTAGTGTTATGGTGTGGGCATATGTGGCTGCCAAAAGAATCGGGTTCTCTTGTATTTATTGATGATGTTTAGAAGCTATATTATCTGCTCAGGTTTAGCTCAGTGCTTCAAAACTCATTGGACAATCCTTCACATTGCAGATGGACAATGGCCTGAAGCATAGTATGAAAGCAGCACAAGACTTTCTTGAAGGCAAGAGTTTAATGTTCTGCAATGGCCAAGTCAATCATCTGGCTTGAATCCAATTAAGCTTGTATTCTACATGCTGAAGGCAAAACTGAAGACAAAACACCACATAAACTAGCAGGACGTGAAGTCAGCTGCAGTAAAGGCCTGGCTGAGAACACCTGGGAAGAAACCTCATATCCAACGGTTCTAGACTTCAGGCAGTCATTGACTGCAATAGATTTGCAAACACATATTAAAATTCTGGAAATGGGGTTTGTTTCTATCTGTCTATCTGTGTGTGCGCGCATCAGAGCGGAGCTCCACCGTGTGCGACACAGAGATCAGAGGAGAATAGTAAACGTGACATAAGATAAATAACATGAGGCTGTTTAGTTAGTTTAATAAAAGAACAAGGTACAGACCTGTGGTTACACGCAGGTGGTTCTGGACTCTGAGAACAACTAGTTTTTCTATAATAAACTAGATAAACGTTAATGTCAATGAGAAATAGCTTTGGTTTTCTATTTGATTTGATTACATTAATGTTTAATTTGAGATTTACTAGAAATATTCAACTACTACTGTGTAAAGGGAATACTGCTTTTAAATCACAGAAAAATCATGAAATTAATTGCGTTTCAACATTTTTATCGCCACCCAGCACTAAATAAAATGTTTTCCAACAACGTCCACCCCATCTTGCTGTGATTGCAACTATTTAACTATGTAACTATAAAAATAATAATTGCAACTGGGATGGATGTACAACAGCTCTAGAATCATTTGTAATACCTCAGTCTTACTTAGACTGCTTCTTAATTTCAATAATTAATTCTTTAAAACAATCAACATGTTTCTTAGACCCCATCCTGACTAGACTGCTCTAGCCAATCTGCTCTATATCTCTAAAATCCTTGAAAAAGTAGTTGCAAAGTAATTATGTGACCACCTGTGCAGGAACAGTCTGTATGACGATTTCCAGGCAGGATTCAGAGTAAATCATAGTGCAGCAACAGTATTGGAGAATGTCACGAACGATCTTCTCTTATTGTCGGACAGCGGACATCTCCCTATTATTAAAGGAACAGCACTAGGCTGGTTTAAATCTTATCTATCAAATAGATTCCATTCCATTTGTTCATATAAATGATGAGTCTTCCATGCACACAAAAGTTAGTTATGTTCCACAAAATTTGTGCATTTTCATATGCACAAATGAAAATGTAAGCAGAGAATGAACAGCAAAATGTTATCTGAGCAACTCTCTGCTGGGCCTGAGTCACACTGTGTTGCGCTGACACAGGTCGCTCCATCCCTCTGTTACAGCAATCAATTCGCAGTATGCTTAAAAGAAGCAAATCAATTCTTGAAATTGACAATAACTGGACACACCAGGCTCCACCACTAGCCAGCGAGGCTAGTCACCAGGCCGCGCCAGGCTCCACCACTAGCCAGAGGGGCGAGTCACCACAACGCGCCAGGCTCCACGACTAGCCAGCCGGGCTGAGTACAGGCAAGATGCTGCCTAAAAGAAGCAATATTACTGATGAGGAACTGGAGGAGATAAAGAAATCACTCAACATCATGTCAGAAGAAAAAACAACAATTTCAAAACAACAAAAAGTGATAATGGATTTAATGGAAGAAATTAAAGACCTCAGAAGGCAAAATGAGGAAAAGGACAAGAGAATTGCTATGTTGGAAGGACGAGTGTCAGAACTGGAACAAAACTGAAAACCAGCGGACATATGCGAGGGTTACAGCAACAGAAAGTGGGGACCCACCTGAGCAAGAAACAGGTAATTGACTTCTTTGGTAGCAAGGGTATAAATGTGGAGAGTAAGGATATAGAAGGGTGCCATCCTCTACCAAGAAAAAATAAAAATCAGACACCCGCCATTATTATCAGATTTGTTAACAGAAAACAGAAGAAAGAACTGCTTAAGCAGGGACAAAAGCTGAAAGGAACAAATGTGTATGTAAATGAACACCTAATTAAGAAAAATGCAGACATCACAAGACAAGCAAGACAAGCAAGACTATTGAGAAAGCAGAAAAAAATACAGTCAACTTGGACATCAAATTGTAAGGTATTCATTAAGCTGAATGGGACTCCAGCAAAAGTTCTTGTCATCAAAGAGATGACAGAACTAGAAAAATATAACTGATAAATGAGCACGCCAAACTAATTAACAAAATAGTGTTACAATTAATAAGTATTATGAATTATGTTTTTGAAAGATGTGGGATGATGTGAAATAGTCTAAATATTACAACAAACACAGATGTCTGACAACTTGCGTATTACAAGCCATACAGATACAGATAATAGGATAACGTATGATAACGAGCATGATAGTAATATAGACCCTGACTATAATTTCTTTAACAATATGATAAATTACTGCACTTATTACACAGATGAACAATATAATATGAAGATAAAGGTAGAAAATAATATAACAATGGTTCACTTCAACAGTAGAAGTCTATATGCAAATTTTCAATCCATTAAGAAATATACAAGACAGTTTACACAACCATTCAATGTGATAGCCATATCAGAGACCTGGATAACCCCTGAAAAAGAAGAAGATTTGGAATTATATGGATATGAATTCCTTCATTTAGATACGATGAATAAAAAAGGAGGTGGGGTGGCACTGTATATTGATAAAAACCTAAACTACAAAAGAGTGGAAAGGATGACAAATATTATTGATGGAGTGATGGAATGCATAATGGTTGAAATTAGTATGGAAAGAAAGAAAAACATAATTGTTAGTTGTATATACAGAACACCATGATCTAAGATCGAGATCTTTAACAAAAGTATGGAGGAGTTATTTACTAATTTAGACCAGAAAGGAATGTTTATTTGTGGGGACTTTAATATTGACTTGTTGAATCCAAACCATAATAAAAGTACAGATGAATTTATTGATACCATGTATAGCATGGGTCTATTTCCCCTGATAACAAGACCAACGAGAATAACATCACATTGCGCAACTTTAATAGATAACATATTTACCAATATAATGGAAGAGAATATAAAATGTGGGTTATAAATCAATGATATAAGTGATCATCTACCAGTTTTTGCATCTTAGAATTGTCACTATAAAGATAACAGAGAGGAAAACAGTATTATGTATAAAAGAATTAGAACGGAGAAAACATTAAGTATTCTTAAAAATGAACTACTAAAGCAAGATTGGAATATCGTATATGAACAAAATGAAGTTAATAAAGCATATGAAACATTTTTAAGAACATTTAATACATTATTTGATAAAAACTGTCCAGTGGTTAAAAATAACAGGAAACACAACTATACAGGAAGAACATGGATGACTAAAGGACTACAAAATGCCAGCAAAAAAAAGAACACCCTATATCGTGAATTCATAAAAAATAGAACCACGGAAGCAGAAAATAAATATAAAAAATATAAAAACAAGCTAACTAATATAATGAGAACTTGTAAAAGAGAATATTTTATAAAAAGATAGAAAGTTAGAAGATAATAAAAATAACACAAAAGGTATGTGGAATGTATTAAATAGTATAATCAAAAATGGAAAGAGGAACAATAATTATCTTGAGTATTTTATAGAAAATAAAAACAGTATTAAAGACATGAATGAAGTAGTAAATGGATTCAATGAATTCTTCGTAGATATAGGACCAAAACTGGCAGAAGAAATAAAGGTTGATGGGATAGAATTGGATGCTGCAGATTATGTTGAAAGAAATAATAGCTCAGTATTTTTAAGAGCAGTCGATGAGAAAGAAATCTATGACATTGTTAGTGGATTTAAGAATAAAACCAGTACAGACTGGAAGGATATTGACACGATAACACTGAAGAGTGTTATTGATGGCATTGTAAAACCATTAACGTATATCTTTAACTTGTCTTTTCAGAATGGGGTGTTTCCACAAAAGATGAAAGTAGCAAAAGTTATTCCCATTTACAAAGCAGGAGATAAGCATCACTTTACAAAGTATAGGCCAGTGTCTATACTTTCCCAGTTCTCTAAAATATTAGAAAAACTATTTATAAAACAATTTGACAGTTTTGTTGAGAAACATGAGTTGCTGACAGATAGTCAGTATGGATTTAGAAATAATAGGTCAACAGACTTAGCACTGATTGATTTAATAGAAGAAATAACAGAATGTATTGATAATTAGAAGTATGCAATTGGATTATTTCCAGATCTAACGAAAGCATTTGACACTGTCAATCAGGACATACTGATAAGGAAAATGTAGAAGTATGGTTTCAGGGGTATAGTTTTGGACTGGATAAAAAGCTATATAATGAACAGGCAACAATTTGTACAAATA
>JAUMHL010000001.1:25477303-25489876 GCA_032362345.1 Sandelia bainsii | reverse complement strand
GTGCTCCACAGAGACACAGGAGATCATTTCTGCCTGTGGCCATCAAACTGTACAACTCCTCTCCTTTATGTAAAGGGAAGGGGGGAGGACAACAATCATAATTATTATTTTATGTCATTACTGCCCCATTCCATCCATTTTTAGATTTCTTTGTTCTAACTATGTTTTTTGTTTTTGTATATTCTGTGCTTTGTGTATTTGTGTAGTAGTATTACGTATTGAATATTTTGTGTTGGTGCTGATCTTTTTTGTTTCTGGTTGTAGTTCTTTCCTTTCTTTGTAACAAGGCAAAGCAATTTCCCTCTGGGATTAATAATGTTTTTTTAATCTTGAATCTTGAATTATGTGCATTTCAGCTGTCCTCTGATGAGTGACACATAATGGTAATATCAGCAATCAGTCATGACGTCAAGCCTCACAAAGGCACTGCCCTAAAAGTTGGATGGCTGCCTGAGCTATCATCTTCAATCATTGTAATCTGAAAGTCTTCCCATCCTGTGAATTTGAGTGAAGTGGAGTAAAAGTCCTTCAAATATTCAGTCCCCTTCTTTGAATCTGATGCAGTTAGATGTGTGGGCTCAGTCTGGACGAGTAATGTGATATTTCACCAAATCAGTGCTCTCTTCTGCAGGTTAGGACGCTCTCATCAGTTGTGAACACAGCAAACGTAAACAAAGGGATTGTTCGCTCACATACAGAGAGATAAATAAGATATTGCCTCTTTCTTTAGTGTTTATTTTTAGATCGAAGGAGTCGACAGATTGCTTACTTCACATGAGACTTCCAGTGCCCCGGGGGTAGTTTGCTTCTTGTCTCACAGAGCTGCCATGCAAAAGCACTCACTGTCAGATTTCACTGCAGTGTGATGCTGCTCATCCAGCTGGACTGGCGCTGGACGATAGAAATCCACAACACCAGACGTGGACATGAATTATACATTTTGATCGTCTCTTAAGATTAGATGAGGACTTGCTGATTGAGTACCACTGTCGTTTAATGAAAGAGTAACATCATGGAGCAGGACCTGAAAGAAAGACTTAGAAAAATAGAAAAATTTACTTTATTTCAGTGCTAAGTGGATAATTTTAGTATGAATATGATTTAAAAATGTATTTTGAATTAAACAATCCTTCATCATTTTCAACAGCTGCCCTTTTTACAACTCCTCCATTAGGGCAGCACAATTCCTGATGTGGCTCATTTGAAGCTTGTGGAGCTCATGTGTTTTCGTGTTCGTTTGAGGGCTCCACATCACACCCTCTCTGGAGACAGCTCTTAAATCTGACGAATCTGTATGGTTAATAAAGAAAAAAAAAGCATGGGCGTGAATTCTCAGTGAACGGGATGGATGTCTACATCTTACACTGAGACAGTGACAGGCACAGAGACAGTTGGCTTGTAACAAACAACCACCCACACAAACCTTCATGCCCGCAAGCATTCTTTCTTGCACACACCCAAAACACCCCAAGACTTAAACAAAAGTATAAAAGTAGAAAGGTGATAATCCTCCTGTGGAACGTCTTTGAATAAAAGAAGAACTCATATATCCATCTAGCTGTACTCATTATTGTTCACTAATTGTCTGGCAGGACGGATCATATCTTCCCTGCAGTCACTGTTCGGAGTGAGTCTCAAGTGATCACAGTGTCGTACCATGACCTATTTCTCCATCTTCTTTGAGAAAATCATCCTGCAGTCTCCCACCAGTAATGGAATGCAGCAGGAGAGACAATTTGCAACAGATTTATACCTTGAAGGCACAGCCACTGCCACCAAATTTCAGCTCTTTATTGTTTCGAGGCCAGAATCGAGCCACTTTTTTCTCTTGCTACCTAAGCGTGGTGCTGCTGAAGAGCTGAAGAGCTCGGAGCTTGATTGTAAAGAAGTGCAGGTCTGCTTTGAGAGTGTGCTCCCCCCACCCTCTGTTTGTGATTGCCTGGCAAAACCTAAAAGAAGTGAGAAATACAAGTTGAAGTGTAATTCCTGTTGATGACTTCTGGTGCTTCACATTGTGTTCTTTTTTCAAAAGAGCAGCGCCATCCCCGTTTCTCCTTTATCTCTACCCAATGGGAGAAGTCATCATTATCTCAGTGTGTTTGTCTGCTAAAACACAAGGGCTGCTTGTTCTTCAAACAGGCCTGTAGTCCGGCCTACATATGCACTGACAGTCCTTCCTATCGCCACAACAGGAAGCTGAGAATATCTCCCACTGCTGAATGCAAAATGGAAGCCTGCCTCCCTGCGACCCTGGAAAATCAACACTGAGGGCATTTGATTTATACAAGGGAGGGGGACACGAAAGCATCACATAATAGACGGCATCAGCATGTGTGGCGCTGCTGTGTGCCTGCAGCTACAAAACACAAAAACACTACTGTGAACATTGTGTCCAGGCACAGAGGTGTAGGGAAAATAAACAATCAGCATGGATGACAGCACTCCTCAGACCAGACACATGCTCCACCGTGCTGACGAAATGGAAGCACACTGATGTGAAGTGCAGTACTGACTGCGTGTAAGTGAGATTTAATTCACATGCAGAACTTCCAGCACCCGCAGCACTTCTTCAGTGATGACCTGACTTCTTCATTTTTAACATGTCTTGATATCAGCTTTGAATTGCAAAGCACAGGATTACTAAATCACAGGAAACAGACTAACACTCCTGGATCTGTGGTCACTGAGCAGCTCTGCTGGAGCAGCTAGGGTTAAGTGCCTTGCTTAAGGGCACCAAAATGAGGAAGTGAGGAGGAGGAAGTGGACTAATACTGCTTTTTCAATTCAATCTTTGGAATAAGACTAGGAAGTAGAAGACTTATCCCATAAGACCTCGTAATTTTCATTAAAGATAGACATATTGAGAAATAAGCTCATTTATTTAGAATTCAGTGACAAGTTCAATACCACTTTTACAGTTATAAACAGTAAATGTAAAGCAACAGCAACCAGTTAGCATAGTTTTGCATTAAAACAAGACAGATGGCATGGCTCTGTAACAAAACTAACCTGTCTGCACCTCCAAAACCTAAAAAAAAAACAATGTTTTAAAATTTTTTATTATTTTATTTTAAGACTACTTCTTGACTGAGAGGGCAGCCACCATTTCGGTGCTTGGCCCCAAATGGGTGCAACTTCAATGCTTGCCTGCTGCAGTGGGGGCACTCTTTCACATGATGTATATGGTTGTTTAGATTGGAGGATTTGCTGGCTTTGACTGGCAACCTCACATTGACCAGCCAAGAAATAATCTGACACTTGCCAAAAATAGATGTAATGAAAGTAATGAAAAAAACACGAAAAGTTGAGTTATTACTGAACTCTTTGCAATTACTTTTGTGAGGACAATGTTAATCATAACCAACAAACATAATGAGTAGATAGTGGTGCAGTGAAGTCAGCAGGTGGAAGATAGATTGGCACGCTAAGTTAAATTCCTCTGAACATCAACAGAACAGCAATTTAGTATGCCTATTAAGTGTACTGAGAAGATGGATACTACTCACTCTGGGTATCCAGTGACATTTTCTCTAGTGCCACCAGTGAGTTAGATTTATAACGTGCTCTAGACAACAGATAGATAACATGCTCAAAACTGTACTTCTGAAATGTCAAACTATTCCTGCCTCTTTGCAAGTATTTTTGCTTGTTTGCTTCTCACAATAAATTCTATTGACTCTGATGATCCGTTGACATTCCCTCTGGCTGCGGCTGACAGTTTTGGTTAGTTTTATGGAAACTTGGTTCTGGCATGCTTCCTAGATAATGTACTCTTCAACTCTTGTGAACACACTTTTTCAGTAGCCGACATTTGTTGTGATATGTCTATTGGATGTACAGTATTTAAACAAAACTTGGATAGAACTCTGAATACATTTGAATATACTTGGTGACCCTATTGGATTTCCTCTAGCTTCATTACAACTGCAAAGTTACATTTTGTACAATATTTTGGCATAATTTGGACTAAATACCCAAGTACTAAAGCTATACTATTCCTAATGCCTTTTGTCCAATGTATGCATACTAACACATTTGCTAATGCAAATTTATTAATTTAAAAGGATAACTGATCATTAGAAAACCATGTGCAATGATGGTAACACAACTGAAGACATGTATCTTTTCATGAAAAACATTCCTATGTGTGTCCGAACTTTTGACTGGTAGTGTATACCTTATGTATTTTTCATTTCTTCATATTGTCCCTAAACATTCATCAAAATGGGGCAACACCTGATCCCTGGTGGCTATGGGGTGTTCGGAGGAGTATGGAACAGCATGACGAGAGGGAACCTCATTGCTGATAAATTCTCTCCATCTCCTGGATTCAAGAAAATACTGTCACTCACATTACTAGATTTAAAGCTACAGTATGTAACTTAAAAAAATGCTCCAAAACGGCAGCAGCAATTAAAAGTGCACTTTTAAATTGGAGGAACCACTTGTACCATTCATTGTGTTGAGCTATTTACATTTGCTAAAACATATAATTTGCAATAGGGATTAAATAATATTGAGGGCAACTACATCTTTTCTGGTCACCTCCTTCTACAACCTATTTTCCATATTTGTATCCTTATGATGTTATTGTGCTATTGTATCTAGTGTAGGTATAACCATAAATGACAAATTACAAGCACTGGTATTTTAATCATTAATATAAATTATAAAAAGAAATTGGAATTCTAATAAAATTATGAGTGTTTATGTTTATTTAGATAGATATACCTAAACCAGATTTATAACAGCAATGAAAAAACAATGTAATGAAGATAGATGCAGTACTCTGCTGGCAAAGGATAATATTACAGCAAGAGCAACAATCTTGACAGTTTATTAAAATATAAAAAAGGGGTTTACTACACACTAAAAGCATCAACCATACTGCCAGTAGTATTTGAACATAATAAACACAAAGCACAAATGATAAAACCTTTCTTGATTAGTGAGACTACAGATGTGTGTTTGCTTCTGTGTGTGTGTGTGTGTGTGTGTGTGTGTGTGTGTGTGTGTGTGTGTGTGCCAGCAAAGTAAGTAAGGTTCATCCTCTAGGTACTTTTATTATTAGTTCTACAGCACATGTCATAACTATGTATTTAATAGTTTCTAAGGTATGAACTGAAAATCAAATCAGCCAGCCCTATAGTGGTGCTAAAGCAAATGCCATTGGACAACCAAAATAAGTAATAATCAATCATAAGTAATCATTAATCATAATGGTCATAATAATAATAATAATTAATCATGGTCATAATAATTTTAAAAAACTGCCAACCTCATGGAAGTGTTGGAGGAAATGCTGCTGGACCACCAAAGTCAGTAGGGTTCATCATCTGAGGACCATTTAGTGAACCATAAGTTGTTCTGATTGGAGTGACAGGTCAGAATTAATGAGTCATGAGTCAGTTTTATTGGAGGCAGGCCAGAAATACTGACCTGTGAGTCATTTTTATTGGAGTCTTTATTGGAAATATTGCCAAAGGTCAATCTTTCTGACCTGCCTCTGAGCACCCTCTACTCTGCCTGGTCAGCGTCCTGTCGCAGGTCAAAACATATTATAGAATATTTACCTCATTTACTGTTTTTCAGATTTATACACAAAAAAAATCAAGTTCACTTGTGTTTTACTTTTTCTAAAATTGTGATTTGTATCAATAAAAATAGGAAAACAGAAAAAAAACTGAAGTATGTATACTTCAAAGTGATATACAGTATAATGCCTAATTCACATTATATTATTTTGTTTGGCTTATGTTAAAACATTTAAAGTTTCTAGGCAATCTTTTTCAGATGAGGGTTATCAGACTGATCTGTGATATAAATGAGAAACCTATAATGGATACAGTAATGATTGATTCCAAACAGACATTGGAGGCTTTGAATGCAGTCAGCAGGATGGGCTAGTGTGATGGAGGGGAGATCTCAGGGCTGAGAGATGTATCGTGGGTAGACTCAGTATCTGACGGGTCATCTGACAGTGATCCAGAGCCTCAGTGAGGCTTTAACAACATGTTGGATTTTGCTGCTATCAATGTCTATGTGCTGTAGTGGAGCTGCATGGATGACAACATCCCCAGAAGGGACTTCATGCTTCAGCGAGCCCAGGAGCTGCGTGCTGAGTGGATGGCATCAAAAGTGGCACAGTGTGTGGACATGACCCTCACCAATGCAGAGGAGCAGAGGAGAATGACTTGCAGGGTGAAGGCACAATGGAAAAATAATCAAACGTTTGCCATGTGCCGTCTGTGGAGGATGAACACAATTCTGAATATTTGCTGTGTTCGAGCAACCAGTGAATAAATACAGTGCACGTTTGAATGACACTTACTTAGCTTAGTTGCAAGTGTTCAAACATTGAATGAACAAAATATATACATATATATATACCATTTATTTTTTGTTACTGTGTTGCTTCTTAGACTAGTTCGCCTGTTGTCTTATTCTACTATCAGTTATTGTGCATAGAGAAGAAAATAGAAGAAAGTATGGTGACTAATGGTATGGAAGGGTGGGGCTGGCTATGACTCTCACAGGGTTGGTGGTTCGATCCCCGTTTCCTCTAATCCACATGTACATCAGACTGGGGGGAGGCACACATCTGGCCAACGTTACCTTCTCTCATACGCCGAAGCAGGAGAAATTTTCCAACTAATTACACAGTAGGACAGTCAGGATGTCCCAGAGACATTGTGTGAAATTTTAAAAACTATTCTTATGGCATTAGTGGATTGGATGGTGGTAAAGTACCATATTTATCTGACATAATTTTAACTTAATGCAGCTCAGATGTCATGATCCTGCTGCTGTGTTTTTGTAACCTGTAGCACATCTTTTTTTTTTTTCAAACTTTTTGCATTGTTCACAAACGTCACAGACGTGTCTGCAAAGAGGCGGGGAGGTGGAAGCGCCACCTCAAAACCGATCCGATCATTTTTGAGAGGGTGTGTTCACACACTTTCAGACTTGCCACTAACTTAGATCTACAAGTTTTTTCAGCAAGAAAAAATACAGGCACATTTTGGGGACACCAGGAACCTGTCTTAAGCCACAAAAGGGCTATAATATGGGCTCTAAAGACACTTCAAAATAATAGAGCATACCTCATGAAAGCCAGATTAATGTTATACATAAATATAGAGAGAACCAGGATTGCAAAGTGCTAAATGTGTACAAGGCTGAATAAGCATGTTGGGAGACGGAGGATTGCAGAACAGTTGTTGAAAACAACTTACATTGTTGAGAGTCCTGGTGTTTTACAGAAAGGCCTCAAGCGTGTGCTGTTTCTTTTGAACTTGGGAATTATATGGGGGGGCTGTGTGATGATAATGTCCAGATAGATGTTAAAAATATTGACCCTTAAACAGCTCTACAGAGACTAGCTCTGAGAGGCACTCATCTTCACATGTGTCATCAAAATGAGATTTCACTTTTCTTTTTCTTGTATTCTTGAAGATGATTTGAGCTCCACATTTTTGCTCAAAAGACCAGGACAGACAATACCCTCATGGTACAGACAGAGGAGCATCTACACTCTCCAATGTCTTTGCTTTTAAAATCACAAGAACTGTATAACAACATTAAAATTATTCAACCTGTTCCTCAAGAATGCTGCCAGAAGCTGGTGTCTGGCTCTGCATCTCGTTTGCAGCAGGTTATTGAAACTGTTATTTGATTTTGTTCATTGCAAACTGCTGAAAGTTTGTAAATTTTACCATAACATCTACTATGCAATGGATGTTGAATATTTTTTTGTTTTTTTCTGTACAGCAGTGAGGTGAGTTGTACTGGATAACCAGTTATTGGAGGACATCTGATTCAGGATTATATGTGATTGAGCTGAGCCATCTGTGGTAATGGTGCCATGCTGTATGGCCCATCTTTTTTGTTTCTATAAAGCCACGTCATTGTAGCATGTGCAGACTGAGGCCTTGGCGGCGTTTCTGCACAGAGTTGATGTATGGCTTCCTGTTTGCATAGTAGAATTCCACGTTACATTTCTGATAGCACAATAGCATGGAATGTCGCCTGAGGGCTCAAAGGTCAACAGTGGTTTCCGCCCTTGAACTTCTCTGAATAATTTCACAATATGATTGTACATGGTGAAAGGTATCGTGTTGAGAAATACTCTTGTTGAACTGGAAGCTCTCTCATCAAGTCTGGCACAAAGAGCTACGGCTGATCTTTGCCTTTGGTGGATGCTCTTTTTATACCAAATCATGATCCCCTCACCTGTTACTTATTAACATGCTAATTCTGAAATAATCCAGAACACTGTTACTTGAATATATTGTAAACTTTTCAGATCCATCTTTTTTGAGTGTGTTGCAGGCATCAGTAAAAACACTAGAAATCATTTTGTATTTTTGTCAGATTTGCTGAATTACCAAATTGTAGAAATGAGTTTTTATTGCATGTTAAAAAAGTCCCAACTTTTCTGCTAATTGTATTTGTAACATGTACCGTTACTGTGCTGTGTGTTGAGGTTTTAAAGTTGCTCAAACTGCATCTTTGACAGAAATGCAGTGTGCAAAAGTAAAGTAACAGTATTTAAGTAATTACCTTTTCTGTTCAGTAAGTAGTAAAGCAATTACTTTAGTAATGATTAATTTATAATGTGTAAAAAAAAATTTTTTCATGTGAGTAGCCATTAAGTGATTTTTGAGTATGCACTCAAGTATTCATTGAAAATATGAAAAAACTTTTTTTTTCTTTCGGCTTATCCTGTGGTTAAGATCGCCACAGTGGAACATGGTCCTCACATAGATTTGGCACAGGTTTTTACAACAGATACCCTTCCTGATGCAACCCTCTCCAATTTTGTACTGGGCTTGGGACCGACACCCAGAGTGCACAGATTTGTGCATCCTCAGTCGCTGGGGTTTTGTGAACATTTTGGTGGTTCAGTGTCCAAGGACATTATAACATATGACCTGGAAGAGTTGGGTCACAAACCTCCGACTGTGATGAGCTGAAACTTTACCAACTGTGCCACTGCAAAAATATGCCAATATGATTAGTAATATTGTAATAATAGTTTAGAGCTTTACCCATTATAAGGCAGAACTGAGACATACATTTAAAATAATAACCATTAAATCCCACTTGGAGCTATTAAACACTCCATGCTATACAAGCATAGATAAACAAACTTGAGTGTATCTGAAACTTGCCAGATCTGTTAGCCATTCTGAAGAAATGTCAACTTGTTGAGAATATATTTACCCATTTGGCTTGCCTGTTACAAGCTGATTAATTAAAAGCATGTTTCTAAATCCTAGAGACTATGTTGTGATCGGTCAACAGGACTATTTTAGAGAGTTTGAAGAAAGAGGTCTTAAATTGTCATCGTGTCCTTGTCCCAGCCAATGGAAGGATTAAGCAGGGGGATCAGGGAGTGTGTCTGTGCATGAATCAAAGCCTTGTTCAAATACAGATGCACTGTTCTGATTTCAAATGAGACATGAAAGTACCAGCTACTTTGATAGTATAATACACATCCTTCTTTTGTAGTTTTCCAAGGACCTTGTGGAAAGCTAGCCGTCACCAAGCAACAGGAAGTGCAAATGGAATATCATGTCTTGTTTGAAAGTATGACTTCACAGAAATAAAAAAGATTGTGCCTCGTCTAAATAAAAGATTGCTTTGATTCAGACAAGTCTGACACCAGAAAGGTACAACACAGCACTGGTCTGCATTACCTGCATACCTAATTTCCCCCCGGGCAATCAATAAAGTTTCATCTTATACATTATTCTTTGCCTTTGTGCTTTACCTGCCTTACGCATGTCAGGAATGCTGGGTTTCCCACAGAGTGAAATACTACTGCTGTTTTTAAATAGAGTGCAATTGCCAGGGTCAACTATAAATCGTTCAGTGAAGTGTAAAGAAAAGTTTTTACATCGAGGCATAGTAAAGCACGTCAGTTTGGTTACTCACTATTTGACTACACTATTCGAATCATTTGTGATAATTATCTCACTAATGCACACTTGACATCTCTCTAGTGTACTCCTACTCACCTACAATTTGAGCTGAAAGGAGCTTTTGTGTGAACATTGGTCTGAATAATGACAAAATAGCTGTGAACTGCTAATTTTTCTTGCAATCACAAAAGTGTGTTATTTTGCTCTGGAGTGGTGCTTATACCCTTAAACAAGAGACATTGGCCAGAAATTGTTCCCTCAATTGAAAGTGACATTATGTTTAACTTCAAATATTATTTTATGATTATTTTTGACAATTTGTTTGTGACAGCTCACCGTGATGTCAGTCTCAGTGCTCCGCTGCTTGACTGGGTATTGACATCTTGTGATTAAAACGTCTGATCTGACTTTCTCAGTCTGTCAGTGTGCTTGATGCCCGACCAGAGGCTCCATCCTCCATATAGAATGGGATATGGCTTCTCGATCAATTAACCACCTCTTTTAAGGGCATTACATGTAATTGCATGTAAATTGGGTTCAATCCTATTTGATGGCCACCTCATTTCACCTGACCCATGTACATCCAAATGAATCATATTTAAATTCTATAGCTTTATTTGACACTTCTATTTCCTCAGTGAAAGAATCAATTACCAGCTGAATGACCTTCCATGTGCAGCATAGGCTTCTCACAATGAGACATTCACATGCATATTTTATTTACTTGGATGGTTTTATTGATGATGCACCATATACAGCGGAATTACCATTAAACCAGAGTGTTAGTACTCCTAGTGTATTGATTCTGAGCAATGTAACCTCACTGAATGGCTTAGTGAGGCATCTTAGAAAGTGTGAATCAGCAGAATACTAAAGGTGTTATGGGGGAAAGTAATTGTACAGAGACTGCTGCTCCGCCATGATTCTCACTCATTTATGAATCCTCAGAGGTGTAAAGGTTAAGAACTGTCATCTGATTAGCCATTGATTTCAATTAGCGCTGCTTGCTACTAAACAACCTTTGTCTGTCTGCGAGCACTGACTTGTATTGATCCACAGGCTTGTTCCATTACATTTGATTGCCACTGGCCCACTGTCAGTTGTGCAACCTGTTTACCAGCCATTTTTCTGTGAATGTAGCCCTGACACCACCTCCAATCAGATTCCTTTAAAAGAATGCTAATTTGGTTACGGTCTGCATTCTTTCATACAGGTCTGAGAAAGGTCAAAGGGGAAGTGTACTTCACAGCAATAAAAATGTGTTTCGCTTCAAGTATCAGAGGATAAAGCTGGCCAGCATAAATAATATGCTGTCCAAGCTGTGTACTAGAGCTACACAATTATTTTGACTATTGATTAAACTGTTTATTAGATTTATGATCAACTACTAAATAGTCTATAAAATGTACAATATAAAAAGTCCAAAGTAGTGTCTTTAATGGAAAAGACGCTTCAGTGTTCTTGCAGAGAGATTGATGAGACAATTAGTGTAAATGGATAAATTAGCATGTAGCGTAACTGCTAGAAGCAGTATGAAATAGTTAAAGGTAGAACATGCTTCCTGCAGAGGACTGCCTGCAAGGTTCTCTGTGGGTGTTGAGTGCCCCCTTCAACAGTCAGTATGTTGTTGTTCTCGTCCACGTCATTGCTCACTGACACAGTAGTGGGTGCTGTAGAGCAGCTACCATTGTGTAATAGCAGAGGTTTGAGGGCACGTGCAGGTTTTATGCAGCTTTCCAGAAGAAGCATGAAGGTAAAAAAAGCCTTCTGGCACCTCTAAATCTCAGTAGGCTAATTAACATTATTTTGTGACAGAAAAAACAACAAACAAATGGGAACACTATGACAAAAGTAAGTAGTTTCTTGAGATTGAAAGTATTTCTCGTGCATATTTCTTTGAAGCCTTTTTATGTAATAAAATCTACAAAAAAAAAAGCAGCAACTACATCAGACCAAATGATTACTCTGGATTGCAGCCTTGACTCAAGTCACTACTTCTAAAACATCACTATCTATTCTGGGGTCAATGGAATACAAAGAGGCAATTAATACCTTCAAAATGCCCGGTAGCTGTGCTGTGGAAACGTAAAGGAGTTCATAAAAGTCTTAGATTAGTTTATTGATTCCTTTAGAATGACACATATAAGTATTTCTTTCAGGTGGCTTCGTATGCCACAATGTAGCTCGTCAGCTGCAAACCTTTATGAGCTTATGCCTGTCTCCTAGGGCTATTGGACAACTTGAATGGCTGTCACATTCTCAATCATGTAAGGAGATCATGAATCATTTAGTCCATCTTGATTGAATTTAAGAAATGTCTAATAGGGTTATACTGAGTGCCTCTCAGGGACATTTCCAGCGTTTTTAATCTCACTGGCAGTGAGCCCTCACTCAACCCACAGACCAAGCAAGGTTGGGTGGGAAGAGACGATAATGTCAAGAGTTCCAGGAGCAGCTTCTCTCATGTGAAGAGATTTCCAAACATCATAGAAACATGTTTATTTATACTGAAGTTTGAATGGGTGGATATTTGGTGACCAAAGCAACAGAGAGGCTTTTGCTTTAAGGATGTCCATCCATCCATCCATCTTCATCCGCTTATCCGAGGTCGGGTCGCGGGGGCTGCAGCTTCAGCAGGGATACCCAG
>JAUMHL010000001.1:25455677-25477203 GCA_032362345.1 Sandelia bainsii | reverse complement strand
TCTGGCTCCTCTCGATGCGGAGGAGCAGCGGCTCTACTCTGAGCCCCTCCCGGATGACTGAGCTTCTCACCCGATCTGTAAGGGAGAGCCCTTATGAGAGCCCCTTTAAGCATGTCAGAATATCTCATTCTGTACATAAAGGGGTCAATTCACAAAATTATGAAAAAACACACACTGACCTTTAGTCATACATAAGTTTGATGTGTTGTTTGTAATGACAATCCCATCAATTCTGTTGTCCTCCTCAGTTACATGGATCTTATGTTTTCTTTTCATGTCAAGCTCACCATTTTGGTTGTTGCTGTTACATTTCCACCACAAGGAGGCTTTGGAAGAACCGATATAATGTGCAAGGGATTGGCAACCTAATCAATGAAGGCCGGCAAAGAATGTGGTTAGCTATATATCATAGATAGATCAACAAAGGTCACCTGATTCATATTTTACCAAGCTAATCAGTGTTCTGTTTTAGCTTATACATATGGCTTAGTAGGTCCCTGCTCTGTAGGCACATTAGGGGGTTATCATGTGCCGAACCATCATTGTCATGTTACAATACAATACCATGAAGCTTTATTACAACAACTTTATTACACTTTATTACATGTATTAGGCAAAAAAGACAAAATAACAAATTGGTTAGGGTTAGATAAAAGATCATGGTTTGGGTTAAAATAAAATAACACTGACTCTTAGTTTGAAGTAGGAAACAAACTGGTGTCTCTTGTTTCAAAGTTTTCTCACCCAACCCCCTGGACTTGCTTCTTACATGGACATTATCACTTTTAAGTCACAACACCAACTGCTATGGTCGCTTTAGTGATATTTACGACAGCTGCTAAATGTTGCCAAATTACCATAAGAAATGTCTAGTAGGATATACCATAAATCTGTGACTATGGTCTGGTCATGGTATGGCATTTCCCCAAGGGGATTCATTAAAGATCAATTACTATTGTTATCATTAGATGTGCTCCTCAGGCTAGGGTTCTGACATACCCCAGTCCCTTCCATGCCATAGCAGTACTTGAAAAGTCTCATTATCCTGTAATCCTGTAATTTTCTGATGTAACAAGTCACAATGTAACACTGTGAAGAAAGTTTTAATTGGCTGCACAGCAATCACACTTGGGTGAGGACCAAAACATCCTCACCAACAACCTTATGTGGATTTTGTCTCAAACCTGCCCCAAACTGTGGAGTGGTTTGTTTTTGGTGAGAACGTCATCCAATCTCAATCTAGCCTAGATTGGCTGGTTTGTGCTAGACGGTTAGTTAGTTAGTGTTGTGTTTTCGAAATGTTTTGCATGTTATAGTTCTGAGATATTTACTGCAATTATGAGCAAATACCAAGCAAATAGTCAAGAATATTCTCATGTAGTAATGTATTTTGGTTTGCTTGGTTATGTGTGAAAAGGAAACTGAACAGAAGAGAAAACAGACGAAGATTACAAACTAGTCCATTGATTCAAACCAGAGCAAATTTAACTACAGGTTTAAAACACAGTTAATGTCAGATTAATTCAGCTGCAGTTGCAGCATAAAAAAACATGACTTGTGTTTCGCATGCTTGCAGTAGGTACATCTCAAAAACAATACTTCAGAGATGTATTTTCACATTGGCAAAGCAATTTAGAGGCAAAAAATGTTTTTGCAAACTTTACTCAAAAACAGTATTTCTGTCATGAACAAGTGTCTTATTGTTTGTCCGTTTCCGAGCGGAGAGAGATCAATCGAGAGTCACTAATTGGCTTGTACTTTTTGATGTCTTCCTCTGACATTTAGCAGCTGCTTGTCCTCTCTTCTCTGCTTATCAGTGCTGCAGTGATAGATGTATCTGTGTCACTTGTTTAGCTGAACTTTCAGCAGACAAATGAAAAAAAAAACAGCAATAAAAAAATTAAATAAATGAATGACACATATAAAAGTGGCCACCCTGCCTTTGTTCTTAGTGGAGTGCTCATTTGAAGTAATTATTCATTAAAAGAAGGCTGAGTGAGCCAGTGTAGAAATCAATTACAATATTTTTTAGCCTCTGTTTGTGTTCAGGAACAGAAATACTACTAATGAGCTGAATGGATTCCATCTAACTCCAGTCTATGCTGTAGCTTAGCTTGTACTTTGACTCACATTTATTCCTTTCTGCTCCCTCTTTCCTGCATGTGCACACTTGCACACACATGGACACGCACATGTTCAAAGCTATCAGGACTCATAGCTATTTATCAACCAGTCCCAATGCACAGAACCCGTAGTAATTAAAAGCAGGGGGGCTAATCAGGGGTTTTTGACTTAGGAAATGAACACAACAATGGTGGAAGTCTAAAACTAAAACACCCCCATCTGCCTTTTACAAATTACAAAATGCTAAGCAGGTCCGACTTATCTACATTCTCATTAATAAGAACCACTCATCAATATGAGGCTTTAATTAATGCTGCTTCGTGGTGAAACGCACGTGCTCAATATTCTATAGAATTCTCCCTGTTGGTGCTACAGACCAGACAGACAAAAAAATGTCTGCAGCTTTAGAGGACATCCTGTCCATTCAGTTCTGCCAAATCGATATCCTCGATATCCTCATGCAACACTCGCACAAAAAAAAGATGAATGTTTTCATCCATATTAAAGCCTTCTGAATAGATCCCTTTGGGGGGAAATAGTTCACCTCTTCAACTCTGCTGGTGGAAAGTGGTTAGTATTCTCTCTGATAGATTATAGGCTCTATCATCTTCCCCTCGAAAGGCAGGCGCACAGCGTGGTGGGGATGCCACCGTATTAGATAAAGGCTCCTTCCTGTCTGGAACGGTCGCTCCAATTTGAATATGCTTTTATGCTTAAAAAGTGAGAGTAAGGGTAGTCTGTGAGTTGGCTAATGAGCACATTGGTAATGCAATCATAGCTGCTTACTGAATATGGAACATCTAAGCCTATTATTATGCACAGGGCTCAACAGGGCAAGCTTGTTATTCTATTAGCTGTTCATTATAAACTCTGACATCACCATCCTATTAAAATAGCTACCTGACATAACATATACTATACACTCTCTACACGACCTCACAGGACCATGAGTAATTTTGCATACTCAGAAATAAATGATGGATCTAAACTATGCAGTTTGGACCCATCATGCTGCCTGCTGCTGGCCACAGCAGGCTGCTCTACACCACCTGCACTTCCCCAAAGAGACCAAAATAAATTGCTTATTGCAGTTTGAAACTACAGTCGTGCTACAACAACATCATAAGACTTCTTTGGTCTTAGGAAGTTATTTAGAATTTGGCAGGCTCAAGAGCGAGCCATTTTGAAAGTGTACCTACTGTGCCACTGCACTCAATTCAAATATGCAGAAATAAGCCATTCTAGCCCCAGCTTGTGCTGATCATGTACATTGTAGTCGCAGTTATAACTCTCAGGATATCCCATACATGGCGACCATTTCTAATGCCATGAGTCATTTTTACAACACTCACCCAAGATCTAAAGGTATTTCCTGAATCCTCATCGACTCTTTTAGGTGACTTGAATCATAAACAATCTGGTCTAGTCCAGGAAAAGTATAATTTTACTCTATTTCTTGGGGATGCCAATTATTTATTTTAATCTTGTATCAAAAATAAAAAAAAGTGAAACTATGCCATTGTTTAAAGGAGAATACTTTTTTTTATCATTTACATTTGTCTTTATAGTTATCATCTACATTTGTCTTTATAGTTATCATCTATCATTTTATATTGTCAATATCATCATCACATTCATTTTCCTTTCACAAAACACTAATAAACACACTGCAGCACTTTCAAATACTTATTTGTCTTATTATGACAATGTAATTTCCTGTCACCATCTTTGTTTTGTGAAGAAGAAACTGTTGTCCTCAAGAAACAATTTGCAATTACCAGATTGTTTTTAACACCAACCAATAGCGTATGAAGAAATATCTTCAGAATTATGGTGAATGTTGTGAAATCAACTCTATGGAGTCAGAAACAATTGTCATGTACTGCTTTATGGGTTATCTGGAGAGTTTAAACTGACAAAAGAGGCACAAACAAAGGGCTAAGCCCATTCCTTTAAGCACTAACTACACTAACTGGAGAAATGACTGCTACTTTATTAAAACATGATCCTAGCATTCAGAAGCATCCCTCTGAGGTCTCAGTTGTACATCAGCAGGTTCTTCACCTTCACATTGAGGACCCAACAGCAGATAGCTGTATACAGTCTCACATCCCCACTGGAAGCTATTACTCAGAGGTAAAGATGCATTGCAAGAGAATTTATCTTATTGATCAAGTAGTATTCCAATTGGCTGGGCTCGGGAATGAATACTAATGATAATTTTATGTAAATAGCTTCTGGAACAGCTGTTGGAGGACATCGGGGAAACCAGACTGTTACAAGAGATGGGTTTAGAGATACCTAAACAACCTTTGGTTAATAAAATGCCACAGATGTGTTTAAAGTACACTCAATATTTATAAAAATTAGTAAAAATGGACACAATAAAAGAATCTACAGCAAAAAGCAACAACCAATCTTTCAGCTCACTGATGTTTTGATAAAATCCAGATTCCATTTAGTGTCAGGAGGAGTCATAATTAATAATCAAATTAATAATAATTTTCAATAATAATTAATTAATACTTCAAGCTATTAAAGATGCTGTCACCGTCACAATAAAGTTGTAGTTTTATTTTATAAACATTTTAGTATGTCATAGCCATATGAGGCAAAATTCACCAAACAACAACAAAAGGTGTTAATGGATAATCCTGTGCACAGCTTTATGCTCATACATTTATAGAGGAGCTAAGATGATGCAGAAAAGGGGCAGAAATATTTACACAGTCGTAAATAACTAATTATAAGTTTTCCTAAAGGAGTGAACTTCTTGTCTAATTAAAGATTTGCTGAGGCATCGTGAGAATGTGAAACAGAGCCCGAAAGCCCCGAGACTCACGCAAAATGCGAGGTGGCGACTTTTATTTCTAATACAGGTCATCAGAAATTGCCTGGCTAGTTTAACGAAAATGTTGTGCAATTGATTATTGTCAGGCTATCTTTATTTGATTATTTTTAAAGACCAATTTTAATGTTAATACAATAATGTTAAAAATGTATACAACAACGCCCCCTTTTTTACAGTTGTCAGAACTTTTTCCAGCCTAGCTGGCTATTCAAAGGCTGTCATGTCTAACTGTGTTAAGTGCTGGCAAGGTTTTCTATTTTAAAACAAGAACTGATTGGTCTTTCTTTATTGGTCACAGAATAGAGCTATGAAAGTACTAAACAAATAGCTGTGATTGGTTTCATTAACCAAAATCAAACACTTTTATCAACCTGAACCTTTGTTCCTCTTACACTAATATTGTATCTCAAACAGCCTTCATGTTATACTGCCATGTTATTGCAGATGTACTATAAAATAACCCTTCGTGGTTAACACATGGATGACCACAGCCGATATTATATGACCTCCAACATGTTTTCCAATCTTGAGCTGACCAAGCTGAAAGAGTCTAAACACATAATCAGCTGCCATGTGGTAAACTCCCCTTTTTAAGGTCACAAAGGTCTGAGACTCCCTCTGTAGAGTAAAGTGTTTATTTCAGTTGTTCACTGACACAGATTAGTCCATGTATGTGTCACAAGCTGCTGTAAATGTGTGATTTTACATACCGAACAAGAGGGAAGTTTGATTTGCACTCCCCCAAGTCTATCAAAAGGTGTTTACGCCTGGTTGCATTTAATACATCAGCAGTGTGGAGCTACAGTGGGAGTAGATGTAGTAGATTTATGGCTTGTGCCCTCCGCATTCACTTCTTTCTATAGGCTCGAGATTAACCAAGTTCTAATGTAACAGCTCAGACATGACTGCATCTGTATGGGATCAATACCTCATACTTTGTGAAATTGAGTTTTGGGAGCACAGGCTGAGGCACTGGAGAACTTAACTCAGTGTAATTTTAACACAGAATTAAAAGTACTGTGCAGTCTTTACAAACATGTACAGCATGGTTAACATGCTAAGATATTGTCCATTGTATGAAACACATTATTCATGACATGTCCTTTATATGTCCTTGTCCTTCATGATGTCTTTATAAGGCAAGCTTATGAAAGGCCTCACAACTTTAACTAATTGACAAAACGAATGTATTAATATGTAATATATCAGTTTAACATGTTTCATCAAATGCTTTGTAGCGATTACAAATGTTCTGAGCTGATCTTGTGGATTGTATCAGGGCCATTTCATGCCATATTTTAATACATTGGAAATCTGATCCTTTCTTTAATGTACAGTAATGGCTTTTGTCCGTTTTAACCTACAGTACAGCATTTTGCTGCATATGAGATTCAGAATTAGAATGTGAAAAGTGATCATTTGGGCACACCAGTGGGTGACTCATAAGTTGGTAAATTGCATGGATTTGCTACAATTAATTTCTTGTTACCATGTAGCAGTGTATAAAACATTCAGTTAGCAGTCTTTGATTTTAGCCAGTGTACAACAAATCAAGACAGGAAATAAATGGACAAAGTGGTGTCATATGTAGCAGGAAGCAAAGGCCTTCAACTAGATTACTTTATTTAATTTTTTGGGAGGGGGCATTTTAGCCTTCATTTAATAGTGAACAACAAGAATCATACATGAAATTATGTAGAGAGAGAGAGAGAATATGACATGCAACAGATGTCACCACCTGAACTCAAACAATGGTTGCAGCCCATGCCATGTAACTGCAGCATCCCTTCAGCTACCAAGGCTCACCACAGCTACCACACTTTGCTAAAATGTAAAATTACTGAGCTATGGACAAAAAGAATTCCTTCTGCAAACCAACTTTCCCATTATTTAAAAAAAGCTGAAAATATTGATTAGTTCTGTAACAGCACTATTCACATCTGTGAAAATATGTAAACTGTGAATATTTTCAAAAGGTGCACAATGGTGCACTTCATCTAATAGCACTCCCTTAATGAATAGTTTAATTAATTATATTTGTCATGCATTAAGGTTGTATTGTTTAATTATGATTCTTTTTTACTTTGATTTATTTTATGTCTCAGTGTGGCTATTTCCATTCTGTTGTAAAGCAAATTTCCATCAGGTACACTTCAACTGCAGTAGTCCCCCAGCAGACCATTGCATACCACATCTACAAAAGGCCTTGCAGTCACACTGCAACACCTTTAAAAATATTTTTTTGTAAATGGAATTTTTGGAAGTGTCAGACTGTGAAACTCAAAACTTGATTTGCCTTTTTAATTTACCAGAAGAAATCTTCCAGTTTACATCCATGTACACCTTGCAAGGGATCCATGAATACATCAGGAACATGGCCCCGACTGATGACGTGCTAAGTGAATACCTCAGGCACCAGAAACACAAGAAGGAAGAGGAGCAAGAACAGGAACCATCATGGAAAGACAAATCCCTGCACGGCATGTACCACCGGCAGATAGAGGAAGTGGCTGACATAAAAAAATCCTACCAGTGGCTGGACAAAGCTGGACTGAAAGACAGCACAGAGGCACTAATCGTGGCAGCACAGGAACAAGCTCGAAGTACAAGATCAATAGAGGCTGGGGTCTCTACCACACCAGGCAGCACATAACAGCAGGGTGCAAGATGCTGGCAGGCAGGGCGTACATGGAATATATATATATATATATATATGCATATATTGTTTGTGAAATATTCAGTGTACAATGTAGAAAAAATTATGCAATATGCAAATAATAAATAATTTAATTTATTTACAAAAGAACTGATTATTGTTATAGAACTTTATCAGACTTCCTGACATTCAGTCTGATAATATCATTATTGAAGGTTTCTCATGTTAAAAATCATCAACTGTTATAATTGTTCATATGTTATGTTAACAGTATACATATTTTATTATACTTTCCTCAATTATTACACAAAATCTGGTGATGATCAGTGAAGCAATTGACCAAATAATCTGTTGAGTATAACATTTAGGTGTTAATTGTGAATTTCTGCACTTTCTGTTAGAAATACCACTGGAGCACAAAGACTGAACAACCACGGCACCAAATTTCCAACTGGATTTACATATAAAACTGTGCTGACTCCAGATACACAAAGAGAGTATAACAAATGAATAATTTTGCACTCTGTATAGACCCTGCAGATAACTGACCTGCTCTGATAAGCATTCTCTCTGTATTTTTAAACAGGGCTTTGGGCAGAGTCTATCCTAGCTGTCCTCTAATCTTCCCTGCTAACACTGTCTGCACACTGAAAACATGTCGGCATTTGGATCAGCTCAGAGGAGTATGTGGCAGGACTAGAACAGATCGATGTAGTGCGCACACACACACAATCACGCACAAGGCTGTTTATTTGTTTTGTCCTGTCCTTAACAGCCTTGTGAGTGCTTGATGCACTCTGATAAAAAAAGGACTTACACAACAGGTGCTTTGGTGTTTGCCATTTACTGATCAACTGATCCTGTTGCAGCTTTGCATTAGTAGATCAACAGCTTTCCAACTTCTTTCAAGTGTTTAAGTGTAAAAGCAGTTGAGAAGTTGTGAAGCACACGACTCGTTTTTTTTTTCATTTGATTTTTTTCAGTTAAAAATCAAGAACATTTTAGTAAACTGGACTCTCAGATTGGTTATTGGGTTTGATGACTGCTGTTTGCTGTTGAAGTCAACATAATATATATGTCAACTTGTTTCTTAGTGGAAGACTATAGTAAGATTGACTTCACAGGAGTTACAGTGGATTTCAATGGTGACCCAGAGTTACAGTAAAAAAACAGCATTGTAACCTCCAGAGAAACTTCTCCAGCAGCTCCAGCAGAATTGATCTGTGTGTATGCTCTGTATTGTAAAACATGATCAATACTTCATTTGATTTGACATTCGATAATACAGAGATGACTATTACTGCATTCATTTCATCTTGGAATTATTAATGTATAGCTGCCTTAACCAAAGAGTGATCGAAGTGTGCCTGGAATGTCAAAGCTTGTTCGCATCATCTACTGGTTATTTCAAGGGTCTATTTACAGCCTGGCTCTTGCATATGTGTCTGAGCTTTAAATTCTATATGAACCTGTGAACTGATCATCACCCAGAAAACTCCAGGCTGTTCTTCTGGACAAAATCAGTGCCATCCATGGCAACCCCTCTCACTCACTGTAAGATGAACTGTGGCAGATGGGAAGCTCATATAGACACAGACAAATTCCACTGAAAAGACAACACTTAAGGAGCTTGTTTGTTCCCACTGCTGTCAGACTGTACAAAAAGATCTATATTCTTAAAGACCTCTTTCTATAAGAGCATCGCCACCTGTAGATCACTAAATGTACCTTACAGGAGTACACTTAAACTAACTCTTTCCCATTCCCACTTTTCTTGACAATGCAACATGAAGCTAACATATTGTTACTTATTCACCTCTGATTCTCCTTGACAGCATAGTATGGCTGAACTATTGGAATCACTTGCACAAATATTGCAAAGACTTTCTTATCATATAATCAGTAGACCAGTGGCAATGTATAGATTGTAGAGCTTCATATTTGTTATCTCTATTTAACTTGGTTACTTTATTATTAACATAGTGCTTTATTGTTATCTTCGTCTTTCACTGTGACTATAACATGAATTTCCCCTTTAAGGATCAATAATGTCTTATCTTATCTTTATATATCTATCTCATCTCATCTCATCTCATCTCATCTACCCTTTCTACCTCTGATAAATCTTGCCACACTGCTAACATGACTAAAATTACTAGCTATCATTAACATCTCAATAACAGCTGCAGTACGCTGCTTTATTTAAGACTTTATGTGACCTATTGATGATTTTCCTGAAAAAAGCAGTTATTTCTCTTAGAAACCCAGGCTGACAGAATCGGTGCATTAAATTCTCTGAAGACGCTCCTGCAGTGGTGCTTGAGAGTTTGTTAACCCTAAGAATTGTCTCAGTTTTTGCCTGAATATGACCTAAAACATGATCACATTTTCACACAAGTCTCATACGAGAACATACGAGACAAATTAGACTGATTTATTAATTTATTGTTCAAAATGATCCAATCTTAAATATTTGTGTTCACTGAATTCATTTGAAGGGGTTTTAATCGATGGGATGATAATCAGGTGTGAGTCTGGGACTGTGCCTTACTTAAAGAAGAGAAATCTGGGTCTGATTTTGACAACTCAGGTCTGTAGAAGTGAGTCACAGCTCGAACAGTGGTCGACTATTAAAGACAACACCAGTGTGTGTAATATCTGTGAAGATTCTCAGTCATCCAGGTCAGTGTTATCCAAAAAAACCCAGAGGAGGTGGCCTCAGGCGTAATCTATCACCCACTTACAATGCAGTTCTTTCAACTTCGTCATTCACACCCTGGCTCAGGTGGTCACAGTGACATACATGAAAGCCAGGGGGAACATCAACCCATAGTTGACCATCAAATGCAAATGACTTGAGGACTCCACAGGGTTTATAAACCCGCTACTCCAACCAGTCAGTCAGAATTGAGAAAGCCTTCTGTTTGGGAGGCGAAACTTTTTCAAGGAACTAAAACAAGTCCAGTTGCAACTGAACAGCCTCTTTTTGGGATAATGTGTGTAATAGTTTTGAAGGTCACATGGATAACACCAGGGTAATGTAACAATAGTGTGCATAGCAGAGGTACAAAGAGGAAGCCTCTACCCTTAAGAACATTGCTGCCCATCAACAGGTGGTGGTGTTGTTGGTGGTGGCAGTATCATGATCTGGATGTGCTTTTCTGCATCTGGACCAGGTTGACTTGCCATCAGTGGTGGAGCTTTGAATTCTATGTTGTACAAGCAAATATTACAGGAAAATATCATGTTATCCATCTGTGAACTGCAGCTCAACATTCAGTAAGACAACAACCCTAAAAACACAAATTGTTCTACCAAAGAATGGTTCAAGCAGAAGAAATTTAATGTTTTGTATTGGAGTACCCACCTTAATCCTTTACAAATGCTGTGGAGGGACCTGAAGCAGGCAGTTCAAGCAAAGAAGCCACTGAAAATATGATCGGGTCATACAGTATGTATGCATTTATCACTATTGACATTCACTTTATCATCACTGTTTTCTTATCAAATTACATTCCATTTTATTTATATGTTGAATGTGCTGCAGGCGTAAGGAGACTGTTGTTGTTATAACACGCAGTACAGACACATCCAACACTTCCATATTACCATGGCCACTGTGATACTTTTTTATCTTCTAAATTCAAAAGCAGTTCTGTAGTGTCCATTTTCAGTGTAGCTCTTGCTTATGTTGCTGAGTATTTGTTCTGGTAATCACAGTTATGACTCATTCATTCTCACCAGTCCCTCTGGGACTCTATCGAAGGCCATTCACAAATGTTAGCATTGAAAAGAAGTGTTTGAAATTCCAACTGCAATCGAAAACCTTCTAACGGAGATGAAAAATCATATGCTGCAGTGTAACACTGCAAACATTCCGTGGCAAATCTCATATCCTTTGAAGAAGTGACATAGGAAAAAAAGAAGATTGATGTGCTGCTACATGCAGTAGTCCCTGAATAACTTTTATCTGATTTTCATTCAATCTCTCTTCAGGATTACATTCAAACTTAAGTAGTGAAAAGCATCAGTCATTTTGTTACTAAGTATCTTTCAAAGCTGCATTCCTATATGATCTTCTGCACACATAGAATATTAAGGAAATTCAAACATCCATCCACTGATCATCAGTAAATCACTTCCACCTTGATAGATGGTGACCACAACCACCCCCTTCCCCACCTCCACCTCCCCGCTCCCCTATTTTGTCTGTGTCCTCCTAATCGTGTTTAAAAGGATCCATTACCTCTTCTCCACTTGCAACATCCCACATTCCTCTCAAGGCCCCCTGACACTGATGACTGATGATGGATCAACGACGCATTTCACTGTAACCTTCCAATCAAACCAGCTTGTTGTACAGTGCGCCTATAAGGCCTGTTTCCTCCCTCAGTGAACATGAGTGCAGGACGGGGAAGGCATTCCATACACATCGACAGCTCAAGCGTCCAATTTAAAGGGGAGGTCTGGGAGTTGAGTCTGCAGCAAAGGGCCCATAATTGGCACCCTTCTTGTCTTATTAAAGGGGAGAGCAGTGGGATGAATCCTCTAAGCCAGATCGTGGCCTTTATTAGGATTGTGTGTAAACAGAACCACACACAGAGACAGTAAAGGACATTACTCATCACAGTGTTTTTGCTCTCAAGCAGCAAATTAAAGTAATTAACAGTAGTAAATGAAACGTATATGGGTTGCAACATAACTCAGATGATAATTACTTAGTTAATATAGAATTGTGAGGTCTCCAGTAAATAGCACCTACAAGTGAATATACTTATTTGTTGATATTAATTGAAAAGAGCATATGATTCAAAAGACAAAACAGTGCACAGTGTTTAATCTGGAGCAAGAATTAAAGGTACATCTCAAAATATGCCAGAAATTCAAGCCTTTTTGTTTCTTGCTTAAATATGCAAGGACCTCTACTTTTCATAACACTGTTCTTTTTATTCATTCTCAGCCTTGAAAGCTCTTAATGCAATAGTGTTTTGTGATGCCCCTGGACAAAGAGAGGGTTGATAGATTCACAGCTCCTCTCCGCAGCCTCTTCTGGTTCAGTAAAGCGCATTGGTTTAACAAGTTCATGCCATTCGATGCTCAAGGACTTAATCCCTTGGGGGAGGCAACAAAGATACATTCAGAAAAAAAAGTGTTCTCTCTTCTTCTGACTGCGCAGTGATTCTCTTGACTTTCCTCGCATTGTTCAGAGCCATGCTGGCGATGAAGAGGGCTATTCAAGATCAGCTGCCCCCACTAAACTCAAGCTCGCAGCAGTCCCACGGCCACCACAGCCCCACCTCTGCTTTTGCACTTGCAGCTTTTTTCCCTTCATGAGTCCTGTTAAGAATACGCTGACATGTGAACAAATTTGACAATTAGCAGTTTGCTGTTTAAGTAACTGTGCTGCGTTATCGGTGAGTTAATATTTCCTTCGCCAGCTGAGTAAGAGGGTGGAAACCCTGAAAAGGCTCTAGAGAGGGTTTGATGGAGATGGCACATGCACAATTATCATGTTACCCCTGTGGTTTTCTTTAACAGCCTGTTTTTCAAATGGTGGCTAAATTAGCTCTATGAGCAAATAGTTGGGCTCTTAACACTTATGTACTGTATACATCGCCCACTCTGCAGTGTCAGCTCTGAAATCCTTCTGCACCACCAGTAGTTTCATTATTATGTATAAATTTGCAATGAATGTTTTTATGTGCTGTTATCATTTTGTCGCCTACCAGTTAGAAGGCCAGTTTGTGTAAGTTAGTCAGGCCTGCAAAAGTCATTCAGTTGTCTGGCAGAGTGGCTCTGCGTGATCATTGAGAGCAAGGAGAATGGGCCATGTTCTTTAAAAGAGAAATCTATCATACAAAAATAATATTTAGCCTCGCCCTATTTGCTTCTGTTTTTGTGTGTATCTCATGTCGTCTAAAATCTAACAAAGCAAAGGCAACCAGAGCAAACACAAAATACAAGTTTTAGATGATAATTGTATTTTCTGAAGCCAAAAGCTTATCCAATACCTAAATCACCCCCGAACGTAACATCTAGCTCAGGTGTGGACTTTGACTAGGCCACACCAAAAATTAAATTTTTTTTATTTTGAGCCATTCAGAGGTCGATTTAGTCTTATGCTTGGGACCATTGTCTTGCTGCATAACCCAAGTGTGTTTGAGCTTCAACTGACAGACTGATGTTCTCCTTCAGGACTCTCTGAAGGAGCAAAACATCCCCACAACATTACACTGCCACTTCCATGCTTGACCGTAAGTATGGATATTCTTTTTGTGGAATTCTTGGTTTCACCAGATGTAACTTCATAACTCATCAGTCCATAGATCATTCTCTAAAAAGGTTAGAGGGTAATCTACAGTAGGTATGTTATGTCAGAATTCAGACAAGCCTTAATGTTCTTCTAGGTTAGCAGTGGTTTTTGCGTCTCTGTCTCCCATTGATGCCATTTTTACCCAGTGTCGGATAGTGGAGTCATAATAACTGATCTTAATTGTTGTTTGGATTCCTTGGATTGTCTGTTCCTTGAATCTGTGCTCGTGGACCAATTTTGGAAGGTTGGCCTCTACTGGCAAAGTTCACTATTGTTCCAATCTGCTCCATGGTGTTTCTCACTGCGTGGGTATATGGAGTACCAGAGCCTTTGAAATAGCTCCTGTATGTAACCCTTCCTACACTGATCAATGCAGGTTGGTAGTTTAAAAATACAATTATCATTTAAAACATGTATTTTGTGCTTGGTCAGGTTGCCTTTGTTTTATGTTAGATTTTGTTTGAAAATCTGAAAATTCTGAATCTGAAAGATTAGTATGAAACACAAACAGAAGAAATCAGGAGTGGGTCAAATAGTTTTTTCACAGCCTCATATGTAGTTGTTGTTCTTCAGTAAGAAATTATTAAAACTGCTCTTCAAAGCAGTTTATTGAGGTGCTACACTACACAAAACATCCCTATTCATGGCATATAGTAATGCAGTGTTGCTTTGTTCACAATTGTTCACAAATAGATCTAATGAACTTACAGTCGCTCTACGCAACCATTGCAGGTTCTGTATCATATGAGAGTCTGCTGATGATAAACTGATGTTATCGATTTCTGAAAAAACTGTAAGTTCTCATTTAGCTCAAGTCTTTCATTCATCTGCATCCAATAACTCTATTTACAAAACAAGATAGTCTGTTTGAAGGCTTACTTCTGATTGTACAGTCCAAGGTACACAGTACTTTTATAAGAACATTGTGGCCACATGATTTATTAATTTTCTTTTCATCTTGTGTGTAAACCGAGCAGAGTAACACATTTAAGCTTTAATTGATTTTCAATATTAATCTCAGTTTGTTACAATAGAGTGGGCCAAAACATAGCATTTCACACATTAGAAAAAATCTGCACTAATGTGCACCCTGTGAATGATGATGATGCTACAGGACCACTTTGAAACTGAGCGTGAAAGGAAATGAATTTGGGGGTACTTCAATTAAAAGCATTAATATGATGTCATTCTTGATAACATATAGAGACGACGTTGCTATCACACTGACAACATGCTTGAAAGAAGCAGGAGTGACAACAAGGAGCAGCTTCTCTTCAACAAGTGATCAGACCTGCTCGACCTGGTCAGCTGATGGGATACAAAACGTGAATACTTGTTGAGTCTATGAGGGACCCCATCTCTGACATGTTGTATGTGTACAATATATGGCAAATCTAGTGTCATTTCTCATTCTGCCACTCAGCCCCAGAATCAGCAGCAACACCAGGATCGACTGATGATGGATGCCAAGGAATGGACAGTTGCGATATTGTTTAATTAAATAGTAGACTGAGAGTAAATGTTTTATGTACAATATGTACAATTTCCAAAACTTACAAAAAAACACAAAGACCTCTGGGAAAATATTGGGACAGTATGGTGGTGTAATGGATGGATGGATGGATAATGTACTATACATGAATGCAATAAAAAAAACATTTTCAGTGGCTGACTTGTTTCATGCTAGAGTTTGTGGGAAGAATTACATCAACATAATGTCTACTGAACTGGAATACCAGTCTCCAGCAGCTTGATACACATGAGAACAGTGGCCATCTTAAATAATATTAACTGAAATGTGAAGTGCACCCAATGTGTGTGTACATATAACAAAACCACTCCAGTAAACTGAATATAAGACATAATGTTTTGATTCACTCTTCTGTTTCAGGTAGTGTTCTAGGGGAATGACTGTGCTAATGCATAAACAAAGTTGACACTGTAAATTAGAGCCAGCATCCTTTGACCAAGACCCCATTTGGCATTTACGGGAGTCATATATATGTTTGATAAAAGGTTCAAGGCACACTATAGTAGTAGTTGTGAGTGGATATGCAAGTATTCTTTGATAATATAACTTTTGGTGACACCCAAAAGTGGAGGCTGATGTATAAACACAACTGTAACACAACTGTAATAATATCATATATGTACAGAATGCCTCATATGGATCTGTTGACACATATTGTCATCAATGTCTGTAAGCAAATTGTATATATTCATAGTTTTAGCTCCATCACAGTGTTTTAAATAGTAAACATGTATGAAGACACAACAAATAACAACATAACAAATACCGATCTGCTGTTTTGTCATTCATTTCACTGAATGAGTGTAATTAAAGCAGTCTGTACTGTTAATCAAAGAAGTGGCTTGTCAACCTGCAGCATGTGCCAAATATTATAGTACACATTTGGGATTTGAAGTTTGTCCACCAGCTGTTTCCATATTGGCAAGCCGAATCACAGCTGTATATTACTTTTGCAGATTAAAACCGTTACTATCCATGGCACTTATCATCCATGCATCTTTACAAACTAGTGGAGAGGGAAAAAAAATTGAGTCATGAGGCAGACGATGCATAGGCTGAGGGGGAGACAAACAGACTTGGCTGTTAGAAGAAGTAAAGATGCAACGCCTTGGCCCCGGATTTTGAGCCAGAGGACTAGTGTCAGAAGCAGTGACATAAATGATGTATCTCTGCAGACCCATCAATAACACCCAAAGAGGGCCTAATGGAGGTATAAAACTGGACAGATAAGAAGTTTCGCTTGGAGCTTTCATAAATCAACCACTCAGAATGACCTATATAAAAGTGAACAGCACTGACAGGCTGCATAAATTACAAATGGACGCAGTAGGAAGTATGACTGTTATTGTAATTATCATGGAGCTCCTGGCCCCCTTAAGCACATGTATTAAATATCCTGGTAAAAGCATGTGGCTTTACTGCACTGAGATGTGATTCATAAATGATTTATAGTCTCACTGATGCATCTTTATAATACAGTAACACAGACCTCACAGACAGTTCTTAGTCTAGCTCCTGCTCTTGCCAATTGTTTTCAATGAAATTCAAATCTGTAAATGGTAAAGTATATTAAATAGTTAAATGTTATGTTTATGTTGTAGGTTTTTTCAACTCAATCAACGCTGTATGTGTTTGCATCGGGAAGTGGATGTGGGTGTTCCTTCCTTTGACTTTGACCTTGAACCAATAATGATTGTGCATCTGAGCTAAATATCAGCAGAGTCCATTCCATTTTTAAACCTTCTGCCATCTGAGCGATATTAGTGCCAACGTCCTCGATCTAACAAGAAAATTACCTTTCAAAGAAACAAGAGGAGGATGAATGCCTTTAAACTATATAGCAACTTATGTTGGCCTCTATTGCCTCTATTCACCACTTATTGTGCACATAAATCTTGTTGGTAGAAAAAGGAAAGATTGGGAAAAACTCCTGGCATTCTGAAAGCATTCATGCTTTGCTTGGAGGTGAAATAACTATGTAATTACATTAGTGAAATGGATATTAAACATTTTACAGGTTTGTTAATGTGTCACAACAGAGACAGACTGATTGTCTTCATTTTAATGTTGGACTTCATTCAGATTAATTACAACCTTGTTCTAACGGAGAGGTACATGTAAACATTTCCCCATTCATCTGCTGGTAATTACACATAGTAAAAATTGCTATGTACATTTGTTGTTGAAAAATAAAAGTTACAAGTTGGGAAGTGCCCTAGTAGCCAAATGGTTACAGCACATGCCACGTAACTGCAGCATCCATTTCCTGCTTGTTTCCTGCCTGCTTTCTGACTTGTACTTTCAAATAAAGGGCAAAAAATGCTAAAAAGATTTACAAGTTGTTATGCCTTGGAAACAGAAGTTATCAGCATTAAAGTAAAAATTAAAATTATGCCGACAAATCGAGCCTGTGTCTTATTTTAACAAAATTGACTGAGTCATGATAAATAAATGTGTGATTGCAGCCAAAGTAAAAATGTTCTGGTAATTCTCTTTAGTTGAGTAAAGCAAAAAAAACTTCCACAGTGCTTTCTTTAGTCTATCATAGTAATTAACATTTCATAAATATTAAAAATGCATAGTAATAAGGTAACATAATCATTAGGGATTTTAAGAACTAAAAATCATGAGAACCCTTGACTAAATGTCCAATGGACTGTTTCAATTCAAGAAATTTAGTTAGAAACATTGTTCATTTATTTGCATAAACTTCCCCAAATTCTCCAGAATTGTTTTTTTCTTTCATATGAATAAATACAATTGGAGTCATCCATAATTTTTTATTGACGTTTAATAATAATTGCATACTTTATTGATCCCTTTGAGGAAATTGTTGTTTGGACAGCTTCAGAAGATGAGGCGCTACTGTGGGGTTTCAGTGTCTTGTCCCCAGGACACCTCGAACTGGGAACTGAATCACTGAATCATCTGGGATTTGCATTTTGAGGGCTAATTCAAATGCGGCCTTCTATCCCCAGGCAATGATGAATCCAACAGTTGTATCTTTCTTGGCCAAGGCTGTCCCAAGATTCCTGTACACCAGTGCTTTTGTAGATCGTGTAGGCCACTGAATTAAGACACAGTTAGTATCACATGTGAACTGAATTCCAGTCATTGACATGTCCAACATGGCAGGAAAAACAAATTACCACATGACTTGTTAATGCGTGTGAAAACCCGTTTTACATGTGTCCCAGAAGAGTCAATTGAAAAAATAAAAACCATAACAAAGAAATTTCCCTGCAGCCATTTCCCTGAACCGTTCTTAAGCCATTTAAGCTTTAAGGTTTTCTGTTGAGGAGTGAAGACGTTTTATAACAGCTGGCAGTACAGCAAATCCTCCATGATGGTTACCAAGGTTCAACTGCTTACGACACACAGATTTCAGTTAGTGTAAGAGGAAGTAATAACTCTAAATGGAGCACAACATTTTATTGCAATTTTGTGGCAATACATATTTTGAATATTTTTACATTTTTATGGTGGCACTAAAGTTCATTCATTAACCTTATAATAACTTCAACAAGTAGGAGCAGCTGAGTGAAATCACCTTCCAGCTATGTGCATTAACAGCAACAAAGCTGTTACTTCATAACTGTGCTTTTGTCTGGAAGTAATGCACAGCCAATCATCATCAAGATACTAAGATATTATTAAGCAGGCCTGGCCTGGGATAGCACGGTTCAGCCATTCTGTGCTGTGCATTAGCCAAGCTGTGATCATCTGCATTACCCCTTGCAGCACATTCAATATGATATGCATCACTGCATATATGTGCCTCAATTCCTAGAGAGGCTATAAATGACTTGCTATTGGAGATGGAAATGTAGGATTAGGGAAAATGTTGAATGTTTGCCTAAAAATATTACTACTTCCTGACCTTCATCATCTGACAAGCACTGGTTATATACTTCAATAAAAAATGCCTTTATAAAATGTTTGTCAATAGATCCTTAAAATGCTGTTCAGTGGCAACTGGATTTGCTTGAAGTTCTTGAAGACGTTTTCACCTTTCATCCAGAAGGCTGACTGGTTGGAGTAGTAGGCTTATAAACCCTGTGGAGTCATCAAGTCATTGGCACTTGGTGGTCACCTGTGGGTTGTTATTCCACCTGGTATTCATGTGTCACTGTGACCACCTGAGACACAGTGTGAACTACTGTGAAACCGCCTGTGTAGTGTTGAAAGAACAGTGGGTGATAGATTATTCCTTAGGCCACCTCCTCTGTTCAACATGGGTCATTCAATCTTGCAGTAAACAGCTTCCTGTCAGGATTCTTGACTTCCGGTTTTCTGCTTTTATTTAGATTTTTCATGTCCTGTTCCTCCCTTCCCTCAGTTCCCCTAGCTTCACTACTACTATCACCTGATTGTTTTCTCCTGTGCTCTCCACACCCTATATAAGCAGCACCTCAGTCACTCACAATCTGCAAGATTGTTCAACAGCTACCTCGTTAACTCTCAAGCATTATTTTCAGAAAACCTGATTGGATCTTGGACCAGACTCCTTCCCTGACCTACTCTTTGCCTGCTCCCCAGAAAGGCTGAGTTTTGTTGATTCTTTGATATCTGACTCTGGCCTGACTCTTGGATTCTCCCTGCTGCCTTTTCCCCTTTTGACTCTGTGGGTTCTGGATCACTCTGTCTCTGACTCTGTCACTGCTTTGATGTCTGTTAACATCGCTGATTTGGGACTGTCTATAAACAAAAACTGGACCTGAGGGCGAGAGTCCAGGATCCGCCTGACGGCGAATGCCGGCCTGCCGTCAATGATCCGGGGTGGCGGCGGAGGCGCGGAGGGGGGTACCAGCGGAGAGGTGGTATTAGACTTGAGTTGTGAAACGTGGAACACGGGGTGGACCGGGTTGATACGGGTGACAACAGAGTAGGGCCCGATGAAGCGAGGGGAGAGCTTGGCAGAGTCCGTGTGCAAATGGAGGTTCCTGGTGGACAGCCAAACCCGGTCACCTGGTTGGAACGACCGTCCCGGAGGGTGCTGGTGGCGGTGCTGTCGGACATAGTCCGAATTGGCCCGAACCCACGCCAGCCGGCACCGACGGACCAACTGTTGGGCTGCAGGCACTTCGACCTCCGGCTCCTGGTGAGAGAAAATGGGGGGTTGATAGCCGTAACAGGTCTCAAATGGAGACAGGCCAGTAGCAGAGGAGACGTGGAGGTTGTGCGAGAGTTCAGCCCATACTCAGCTGTATGTGGCACCGACCAGACGGCAGAAGGCCCTCCAGAACTTCGCAACAAACTGGGGGCCTCGACGACATCCTTGGGGAACCCATGTGGCCCGACCACGTGCTCCAAAACCAGCTCTGCAGTGGTCTGTGCAGAGGGGAGTCCGGACAAGGCCACCAGGTGCACTGCCTTGGAGAACCGGTCCACGATGGTGAGGATGGTGTCCTTGCTGTCCACTGCAGGGACACCCCCAATGTGCGACCAGGGCCGACGAGGGACCAGGAGAGGTTGAAAAGCTCCCGGCGTAGGCTGATTGGATGACTTGGCCCGGGCGCAGATGTCGCAGGCCGAGACAAACTCATGGACATCCCGGCGGATGGAGGGCCACCAGAAGGCGCGCCGAAGAAACTGAAGGGTCCTGGCGGGGCTGGGATGTCCAGAGGTCGGGGATGAATGCGCCCAGACCAAAGCCTCCTGGCGACATGAGGTGGGGACGTAGAGGCGATTGGCTGGAGTCTCGGGAGGAGCCGGCTCTCCAGGCAGTGCAGCACGAACGGAGTCCTCCAGAGGCCAGCAAAGAGGGGCGAGGATCCAATGGGCAGGCAGGATGGGCTCTGGGTCTGGAGAAGGAGCAGAGGAGGAGAACTGACGGGAGAGAGTGTCAGCCTTGGCGTTCTTCGAGGTAGGCTAGGTGGAAAGTAGCTATGTAGCTCAGCTGTGCGGCGAGGGTGCGGAATTCGGCAGCGAACTGACAAACAGACTAAGCACCCTGCCACAGGCGTAAAGGCCACGTCTGCACCTCCACCTCGCTGCTCGGAGGAATAAAGGTTTTACGTAACTCCTCAACGAACAGCTCATAGTCATTAC